>BQNB010123889.1:0-18226 GCA_026074375.1 Tanacetum coccineum
AATAATAGCCATATGGTCTACCCTAACAGAAAAAGAACGCAAAGAACTATGTGCTTTGCCCAAGCAAAACCTGGATGTCTTTGCCTGGAAGCCAGCAGATATGACGGGCATCCCGCGGCACATGGCGGAGCACCGCCTAAATGTCCGAGAGAGATGCCCACCTGTCAGACAAAAGAAAAGGGGGAAAGCGCCAGAAAGAAATAAGGCGATCCAGGAGGAAGCGGAAAAATTGGTAGATGTCGGAATCATGAAAGAAGTCCACTATCACAGCTGGCTATCCAACTCAGTCATGGTCAAGAAATACGATGGGAGTTGGCGAATGTGTGTGGATTTCAAAGATCTAAACAAAGCATGCCCTTAGGATGGTTATCTCTTGCCTGAGATAATTAGAAAGTAGAGTCTCTCTGCGGATACCCTTTTAAGTGCTTCCTGGACGCATACAAAGGGTACCACCAAATTAAAATGACAGAGAAAGATGAAGAAAAAACAACAATCATCACGAGCCAAGGGATATTTTGTTACACAAAGATGTCGTTCGGCCTAAAGAATGCCGGGGCAACCTATCAATGCTTAGTAGACGGGGCATTCCAAAAGCAGATTGGACGTAACTTGGAAGTATATGTCAATGATTTGGTCATAAAAAGCCATACGGAAGAAGAAATAATACGAGACATAGCAGAAACATTCAAAACTCTCCGGCAAATAAATATGAAGCTAAATCCAAAAAAGTGCACATTCGAAATACAAGAGGGGATGTTTTTGGGTTAAAAAGTAAACACTGAAGGACTGAAAGTATGCCCAGATAAAGCAGAGCCTACCGTCTCCGGGATGCCTTAAGGGCGTACAAAAGCTGAACGGGAAACTCGCAAGTTTAAACAGATTTCTGTCAAAATCAGCTGAAAAATCACTGCCATTCTTTAAAACCCTAAAGAAGTGCACAAAGAAGAGCGATTTCCAATGGACTCGGGAAGCCGAAGTAGCCTTCAAACAGATGAAGAGACTCATAGCGGAACTCCCAATGATGACTGCACTAAAGGAAAGGGAGGAGCTAATCATGTACCTAGTCGCGGCCAAGGAAGCTATCAGCGCAGTATTAATGACCAAAAGGGGGGGGCAAGCAATTGCCAGTATACTTCGTAAGCCGTGCCCTATGAGGGCCGAAGATCAACTACACCCCCATGGAAAAATTGGTATTAGCCTTGCTCAGCGCAAGCAGACGGCTAAAAAGGTACTTCCAGGCACACACAATTGTTGTAATTACGGATCAGCCGATAAAGCAATTATTGTCAAAGACAGAGATCAGCGGAAGGATGCTAAAGTGGAAATTTGAGCTAGAAGGATATGACATCCAATACAGGCCAAGGACATCGATCAAAGGACAAATATTGGCAGATTTTATCGTAGAGCGACCGGATGAAGAATCCCCGGACAAACTCATGGCAGAGCCAAAAGAATTACCGGAACCATGGACTTTGTTTACAGATGGGTCATCCTGTATAGATGGTTCCAGAGCCGGGTTAATATTGACAAATCCGGAAGGAGTTGAATTCACGTACGCCATGAGGTTTAGGTTTGAGGCTACCAACAATGAAGCTGAGTATGAAGCATTAATAGCCGGACTCCGGATCGCAGAACAAATGGGCATAAAAAACCTTCAAGCAAATGTAGACTCTCGCCTTGTAGCAAACCAGGTCAATGGCTCTTACGTAGCAAAGGAGTCGGGTATGATTCAGTACTTGAAAAAAGTAAAAACGCTCGCAAGTAACTTCAAGGAATTCTCCATCAAACAAGTACCGCGGAGCGAGAACAAGAAGGCGGATGCCCTAAGCAAAATTGCATCTACAAGCTTCGCACACCTCAGTAAGCAAGTACTTGTAGAGGAATTAAAGGAAAAATCTATACATGAGAAGGAGATCCTCGCTATAGTGGAGGAGGAAGGGCAAACATGGATGACACCCATTTGCGAATACCTTACAAAGGAAATCCTTCCGGAAGACAAAAAGAAAGCAAGGGTGGTACGTCGCAAGGCATCCCGGTACATCACTATCATGTGGCCATTCTATAAATGGGGGATCGACATAGCCGGACCCTTCCCGGAGGGACCAGGCAAAGTCAAGTTTTTTATCGTAGTTATTGACTACTTCACCAAATGGATTAAAGCAAAGCCCGTTGCGACTATCACGGGCAATCAAGTGAAGAAGTTCGTATGGGACAACATTGTTTGCAGGTTTGGCCTACCAGGGGAAATAGTATCCGATAAAGGAAAACAATTCCGTGATAACCCATTCAAAGACTGGTGCGAAAAACTGTGTATCCGCCAGTGTTTTGCCTCCGTGAAGCACCCACAAGCAAATGACTTGGTCGAAAGGGCAAACAGGAGTCTAGGAGAGGGAATCAAAGCTCGATTGGATGAAAGAAGCAAGGATTGGATAGGAGAACTCTCACACATCCTATGGGCACACCGCACCATGATCAAATCAAGCAATGGAGAGACGCCGTTTTTACTTACATAAGGCACGGAGGCAGTCATACCAGCAAAGATAGGCATGCCAACACTCTGGACTGCGGAATTAGACCTGGCAAAGAATGACGAAGCCCTGGAAATAAACTTGGACCTCATAGAAGAAAAAAGAGAACAAGGAGCAATTCAAGAGGCGAAAAGTAAAGTTAAGATGGAAAAGTACTACAACTTTAAAGTTTGAAGCACAAGCTTCAGGCCGGGGGAAATGGTTTACCGTAGCAATGATGCAAGCCACGCCAAGGATGGAGGAAAACTTGGCCCTAAATGGGAAGGACCATACGAAGTTACGGAGTCATTATGAAAGGGAGCCTACAAGCTTAAGGATCAAAAAGGAAATGAACTTCCGCGAACATGGAACATCTGTAATCTTAAAAAGTGTTATATACACAAAGTGTAAGCACCCGCCCAGCACGTATGATGCTCCGAAGGGCAGTATAATAATTTTTCTTTATTTTGTAATGTCTTTTGAATATTAATGAAAAAATGAGGATTAGCTACCCTCACCAGTTTTAAAGTCCTAAAATTATTATTACTTTGCAAAGTTATATCAACTATTAAGACGCGCACGCAAGGAGCCACGCTCCACAATAATATTATCCTAGATAATAAAAGGTTGAGCAACCTCAAAATTAGCTTGGGTGTATAAGAGGTATTGCAAACCCGGCACCGGGAGAATAACCCACAAATATTCACAAGACTATCTATTACGAACGTACAACAGTAATAACAAAAAGGTAGCGATATTATAACCTGTGAAAAACATCCTTGTTATAATAAAGACGGACGCACCAGCGTCCACCTAAGAAACATGTTTAACATGATAAGCTAAACACCGCAACAAAAAGGCCAACACACGGCCGCGGTAAAAAAGCAAATGTTCATATTACATAAAGGCCGCAAACAGAAATAGCCACATACGGCCACGACATACAAAAAAGAAAAAAGATCTAAGTGTTCAATATACAACAGCAGACCACATGCGGTCATGGCATGGAAATAAAACTAAAGGCAACAACGCTCAAGATGGGGGGCGGCAACAACACTTCCCAAGGCTTCATCTGTGTCTTCTTCAGCATAATCCTCAACGGAGAGAGGGGCCGCGGAAATACTAGCTTCACCTACCCAAGTCTGGGAAGACAGGGGCGCGGAGACTATCTCCCCTATCATGGGGCGAAGAGTGCCGCGACAAACAATGCTTCTTGGCCCCCTCGGCACGAACATGCACATTCATCAATGCGAAAGATAAGGAGGTCTCCCCGACGGCCGTTTTATCACCGGCATGATGAATGGGAATAGCAAGCTGCTCAATGCACGGTTGTAAGGAAGCAGCTTCCGGAAGTTCAGCGAGGGGTCCGTCCAGAAGAAAGCAATCAAGAACTTCATCCATCCCGGCATCCTTTTTGGATTTCAACAGATCCACCAAGGGGAAGTGTGCATCTTCAAGGGCCTTAACCGCGTTAACATAATCTGCGCTGGCAACCTCCGGGTTATAAGCATCAACTACGGAAAGACTCCTCCCGGCAACCCCATGCTCATAACCGGCCTCTAAACCTTCTTGCATGCCAAAATCAACGGCCCGACCCAAAGCATGACCAAGAATGCCCTGGTACTCTGAAGATTTCAAGCACTTGAGGAGAGCAAGTTGTATTCCATGGGTCAGGAGCCACCTCCTTCCGGCCAAAAGAGTCAAGTAGGTGGGATAAAATTCCCCCTCCAGACGGCCGGAGACATCCATCACGTGTGCCTCAAGCTCGGCCACACGGTTGTACAGTTCCTGAGCCTGCTCTTCCTGCTGAATTTCCATTTTCTCCTTGAAATCCTTAAAACCAGCATGCAGAGAAGAAACCTGCAAAAGCAAGAACGCTTGTAATATATATATATATATATATATATATATATATATATATATATATATATAATACGTATACATGCGGAATAAAAGATGCGGACATACCTCAGAAGCAAGCCTATCACGCTCAGACGCCAATGAAGTAATCTTAGTCACCCCGCCTCAGGTACAGGCCACCCTGGGCATACTTTAAAGGGCGGACTCAAGATGAGTGGCACGGGAGTCAAGCAAGGAGATGTCATGATCTTTCTGAGTAATGGTGACTGACTCGCGTATTCTTACTCCTTTTTACATATAAATAAATATAAATATATAACAAGGATCAAAATCCACAAAATCAATGAAACCGGAAGTAGTATAGAGTGTTTCCGGGTCGTTATGTCCCAACGAGGCTTGAATGGAAAGTCGAATGACGAATTGATAATCGATGTTTGAATATGACAAGGATATGATTGGGCACTAAACCTAATAAGCAAATGCATAAAAAGATAAGCAAGGAAAACAAGCTAGAGCAAGCACAAAGGCTAGGAATGGTAAAAACACTTAAAACTTTTATACTAAGACACAAATAAGCTCAAATAAGCTTAAGACAAACCAAATAAGCTAGACTAACTCTAAATAAGCAAATTTAGTAAGCAGTTAAACTAAGTTAAGCAGGAGAAAATCAGCAGTACTAACAACAGTACTAACAGTATTAACTATCAGTACTAACTTGGAGTTAGTACTGCTAGCTTTTAGTTAGTACTGCTAGCTTTTAGTTAGTACTGCTAGCTTTTAGTTAATACTGCTATCTTTAACAAAACACAATGAAACAAGAAATAAGCAAATAGGCTAAAACAGATATTTAACTACCCCTAATAAGCACTCAAGCATAAGAATAAGCAACTAGATTAAACTAAAATAGCAAATAAGCTAAAAAGCTACGAACTGATAAACTATTAAAATTTCTTTGAAAAGACAAATAAGCTAAAGTAAACTCTACTTAAGACAGTAAACGAGAATGGGCTTAATCTACTCGCTAAGGAAATCTTATTAAACTAAGTTAAGCAAGAGAAAATCAGCAGTACTAACAACAGTACTAACAGTATTAACTATCAGTACTAACTTGGAGTTAGTACTGCTAGCTTTTAGTTAGTACTGCTAGCTTTTAGGTAGTACTGCTAGCTTTTAGTTAGTACTGCTAGCTTTTAGTTAATACTGCTATCTTTTAGTTAATACTGTTATCTTTAACAAAACACAATGAAACAAAAAATAAGCAAATAGGCTAAAACAGATATTTAACTATCCCTAATAAGCACTCAGGCATAAGAATAAGCAACAAGATTAAACTAAAATGGCAAATAAGTTAAAAAGCTACGAACTGATAAATTATTAAAATTTCTTTGAAAAGGCAAATAAGCTAAAGTAAACTCTACTTAAGACAGTAAACGAGAATGGGCTTAATCTACTCTAAAAAGCTAGCTAATAAGCAATAATGAACCAACAGTACTAACAGTTTTAACTACCAGTACTAACTTGGAGTTAGTACTGCTAGCTTTGAGTTAGTACTGCTAGCTTTAAAAATCCCAAAATAGAACCAGCAGTACTAACTATGGGTTAGTACTGCTTTTTCCTAAACACCCCTTAAAGTTTTCAAAAATCATCTTTCTTTTTATTTTAAGCTGATTTGATCCTAGTTTGTTAAAAACAGATTATCAAACAACAAAAATAGACACTTATAAGCAGATTTCAATCAAGAATAAGCACTTAAATAAGCTAAATCAATCTAACAGTATTAACTAAACTACTACCAGTACTAACTGAGAAAGTGACACAAACTATTTTTAAACTAACAACTAAGCAAGATAAGCACTAAACATCATGATAAAGCATAAATAAGCAAATATAGGTAACAAATAAACACTAATAAGCAGTTCTACAGTAAATAAGCAAAATAAGAAAAATAAAAACTTACAACTCCCTTGCTCAAAACAGGGTCAAACAAAGAATCTACAAGCTCTAGCTTGTATAAAACAAGCTAGTGAGAGTCCATAAGCCCATCCAGAACTGGCTTATCATCCATAAGCTGTGGTATATTTGAGTGTGGAATTTTCTGTGACTTTACTTAACTTCTTAGTATTTGAGTTAAAACAAATGACTTATATGATTTTATAAGACTTAAAACATATTAAGTAAAGCTGTTAACAAAGGAAGTACAGAGATTCAAGAATTGACTTAAAAACTCCAAATTTGCATTAAGACGAAAATTAAAGTTACAAGACTTGGAAGAGTAAAATTGCATAAAAATAAGCTAAAATTTAACTAAAAACACGATAAGAAAAACTACTAAAAAACTAACTATTAAAAAATAAACTCCTTTTCTTGGGTTACAATGGCCCTATTTATAGCCGAAGCTTTCATTCTTGGGCTTCTCTCCTGTGCTTCTTTTGTGAGAGCTTTACTAGGTGTTTTTGTTGTATGAGGGACTTGATAAAGGTAATCTCAGCCATTCAATCTTCTTATGCTTCTTTTTGAGTCAATCACGGCCATTGAAAAGCTTGGAAAGTGGTGAAGGATTGCCAACATGGCAATTATAAAGCTGGGGGAGATAGTGGAGGAGGGGGAAGTGTTTTATCCAGGGTGTTGAAGGGTTGCAGGGTAAAAGAAGGTGAGGACACCCGTGAGTTGTATCTGGGGTTTTGTTTGGGGCGGGAAAAATGGTTTTGGGTAGGTTGACAACTTTGGCCCCTCATCTCTAATAACTTCATTGTAAACTTTGCCCTTTTATAATACAACTTTAGGGGTTTGGCAGAACTGGCCCCTAAAGTTGTACTTCACCCGGTATGCAATTTCAGCCCTTGACTTTCTGTTCTTGTAATACAACTTGAGGTTTGGCAATTTTAGTCCCTCAAGTTGTATTTTCTCCACTTGGATAACTTTTGACTTTGTCGGGGTTGACTTTCCTGACTTTGACTGACTTTGGCTTCGATTTGACTTTGTCTTTTCCATTCCGTGCTCGGTTTTGTCATTTTGGCTTTGTTTTTCGTCCTTTTGTTGAATATCCGTTTCATGCACAAAACAAATGCAAAACATACCAATACAATGTATTTTTGGTATGTTTTTAGTCATTTAAGTCCGTTTTTAATGGAAAATGGTATGTGTGATTAAGCATATACCAAAATCCCCCATACTAAGATATTGCCGTGTCCTCACGCAATGTTATGAAGTAAACACTCAAGAAACCAAGAATCTTAATCCCCCTCGACTAATAACCTCGAAAAGTAGCTAAGTGTTCGTCAAGGGGAACTAAAGAATCAATAGCTTCGACAAGTCCTGTTTTCACCATATTTTATCTATACACTAACTATCCCTAATATTTTTGGATTTTCTTTTCTTTTTTTTTTCTTTTTTTTAGCTTAACTTTCTGTTTGACTTCCTTTATTATATCAACATTGGGATCATAGAATGAGAAACGCCCATAGAATAATCTACGGATGTCCTGTCGAATAAATTCATCGTCCAACTTTTTTTCCTAGTCCTAAACCAAGCTGACTCATGACTCAAAGCAACAACTTATTAGGACCTTGTAACTTGATTTTGAAGAACGAGATTTTAACTGTAGAACTTTTTGCAACTTTTGCAACATCTTCATCATTATACTCATAAGTTCTTAAAGCTAGGAATGCGTTGCTTAGTTTGAACACCTACCTCGGCCTCGCTCCCTAGTAGGATATCACACTGACGACGGTTTCTTATTGATAACACCTACAGATTTATTATCTCACTATGGGCCTTGTTTTGAAGACCTCAACATGATTGCGAGCCGGCCAGATGCAGTAAACCATTAATCAGCCCACAGTTTTACATTATTTATTTTTTTCCATCATTTTTTTTGAAACTTTATTTTCCCGTAATAGAAGAAAATTTCGTTTTAGAAACTCAATGTATAAATCTGAACTAAAATGAAAATTTCATTCCGAAAGAGCTTCTATTTAGAAAATTCGGTTTTAAAGTTTAAAGCAAAAGTTAACACGTTTATTAGCAGGTTAAGAGCTTCTGGGAGAAAAGCCGACAAGATTACCTTCTAAGCTTTTAAGATTTCCACAATAATCCATGTTAGCACCTACTTTAAATAACACTATCATTTCCTTCTTTCGCAAAATTAATCCTAATAAAAGGGATCGCGATGCCTTACCTAATAAACTTTCGTTTATTAAATGGTTAAGGGACAAAGCTAGGGATCAACACGCCCGATCGAGTCAAAATTTATTCTCATTCTACCCATTGGGAAAGTCAAAACTATGACAAAACACTTATTTTATTTTTGAAATTTTTTAAAATTTTTCATTTTTTTTGTTATTTTGCGAAAATTTTGGTGGTAAAAACGGGATTACGTGATAACAACGGCTGCAGGCAAAATCAAATCGAAGATTCCCCCCCATACTAGAACTAAACATCATTCCTCCCCCCGAAAATTTGGGGTTTCAAAGGGGCACCTACGTACATCTAAGGCGTTTAATAAGTGTGCCAAAAGATAAAACGTTAGTCGATTAGATTTGGAACTGGATTCCCAAAATGAAGCTGAGGATTGAAACTCTGGTGAATGAAGGTTGAAACTGCGAGCACAGAGTCTTTACAACCGAAATCTGGACCATACAACACAAAGCACACCATAAACATGGACAAAACAAGGGTAATGGAAGAGGTAAGCCTCCTCACACAAAAACACTTATAATACTAATAATGATAAGCATGGGGTGCCTCCCACGAAGCGCTTGTTTAAGGTCGCTATGCTTACCCTCCCCGAGAATAATTGGACCATGGGGAATTTTAGAGATCCGAGAACTACCTCAGTTGGTACTCCCCTCCAAAGAGACTTTAAACGATGACCATCTACTTTGAAAATTGGCCCGGAGTTTGGGGATAACTCGACGGCCATATGAAAAACTTGGGTTACAGTGAATGGTCCCCACTCCAGCGGGTCTTAAGCTTGCCCGAAAATCTTCAATCTGGAGTTTAAGAGGAGACTCGAGTCACCGACGTTGAAAACGAGATTTTTGATCTTGGAGTCATGGATTCTCTTGTTTTTTCTTTTATAAAACATAGATCAAAGAGTTTTCATAAGCATGATCACGAAGTTCATTAAGTTCGTTGAGCTGAACTTTTCTGTGATCACCCGCTGTTCTTAGATCAAAGTTTGTATGCTTAAGGGCCCAGTAAGCTTTGTGCTCCAACTCAATCGGTAGATGACATGCCTTTCCATATACAAGCTTGTACGGAGTGCACCTGATGGGTGTTTTGTAAGCTGTACGGAAGGCCCAAAGTGCGTCATCCAGTTTGTCCGACCAAGAGGCACGGTTTTCGCCCATGGTCCTTTCAAGAATCCTTTTCAAACCACGATTGGATACCTCAACCTGCCCACTTATTTGTGGGTGATATGCGGTGGAGAGACGATGAGTGACTCTGTATTTAAGCCTACCTTTGTAAATTGTCATGGCTAAAATGGGTTCCGCGATCACTTATGATTGCACAAGGGGCACCAAATTGGGAGAAGAGAGATTAAGAAATTTGCAAAACAACTCGGGCATCGTTGGTGGGAAGCGCTTTCGCTTCAACCCATTTTGATAATAATCGCTGCCACGAGTATATATTTTTTTCCTTCTTAAGACGGGAACGACCCCAAAAAATCCAATGCCCAAATGTCAAAGATTTTCCGCAACTTGGATAGAGTTTTTGTGGAATCTCATCAACGTTGCGAAATTTTGCCTTGACGTTGACAAATGTCACATCGGTGACAAAGTCGTGGGCATCCCTTTGTTTAGATCGTGGGCCAATAAAATCCTGAATCACTAGATCTTTTAGCGGTGTAATTGCACCGGTAGTGTTCCCCCGTTGGATCCACTGTGGCAAAGCTTTGAGAATGTCAAAACATCTTTGCCCCGAACATCAACGCCTAATTTACTTGGTCAGCACAGACCTTGAATAGAAAGGGTCGTCCCAAAAAGTGAACTGTTTAACGTCTTTGAAAAACTTGTTATTCTGTTGGGACGACGTCCCATTGATCACAAAATTCCCGCATGGTAAGTATGCAAAATCGTAAAACATGGGGCATTATTATCACCTCGAAAGGTAACCAATCCAATGTCTCGAGAGGAAATGTTTCCATAATTCCTTTTTCTCGAGCTCGCTTTGGATGGGGATTTGTCAAGTCTAGAAAGGTGGTCTTCGGCGAGATATTTCTGCTCCTTTTTATCACGGATAACGAATTCAAATTCTTTGGAGGCACAAAATCCACCGGAGCAATCTTGGCTTAGCATCCTGCTTAGCAAGTGTCTTAGTTTGAACCCTCACCTAGACCTCGCTTCCTGGTGAGATATCACAACACACCAAATCCCTAGAAGTAAAGATGTCTTAGTTTGAACCCCCACCTCGTGGTTAGCGGAGTGGGATATCACGACACATCTTTTACTTGCTCCATGGCATTCATGCATTTTTGCATTCATATTTTATTCATGCTTCTTTGGCATTTTAACTTTCAAATTACTAAGAACAGAAAAACCTCGCTTTAAAGAATCAAGTTACAAATTTGAAGCTTTTTCTAAAAACATCGATTGACTTAGTTGAATTGAAATGAGCACGTATGATTAGGTGGATTAGAAGCTAATGGGAGAAAAAGCCACAAGTTACTCATATAAGTTTTAGAAGAATCTTGCTCAGCACATAAACTTATATTTAACTCTATCACTTCTTGTTCTTCACCTTATTAAAATTCGAAGCAATAGAATTCGTGAAAGCTTAGCCTACAAGCGGTAAGTTGAGGAACTAGCTAGGGCTCAACACGCCCGATCGAGTCAAAAATTATTCTCATTCTACCCATTAGGAAAGTCGAAACTGTGACAAAACACTTATTTTATTTTTGAAAATTTTTAATTTTTTTTCATTTTTTTGGTATTTTTGCAAAAATTTGGTGGTAAAAACGGGATTACGTGACAACAACGGCTGCAGGCAAAATCAAATCGAAGATCCCCCCCATACTAGAACTAAACATCGTCCTCGATGTTTTAAAGGGGTACCTACGTAAATCTAAGGCTGTTTATTAAGTGTGCCAAAAGATAAAACGTTAGTCGATTAGATTTGGATACTGGATTCCCAAAATGAAGCTGAGGATGTGAAACTCTTGTGGATGAAGGGTAAAACTGCGAGCACGAGAGTCTTCACAATCCGGGAAATCCTGGACATACAACACAAAGCACACAAAACATGGACAAAACACGGGTAATGGAAAATGTAAGCCTCCTCACATAAAAACACTTATTCATTACTACTATTACGAATTCAGTTGTCCTTGGGGAAGGTTTGGAGATCCGGGACAACCTCGGTTGGTATGTTCCCTCTAAAATAGTGTTTGGTCCATGGGGAATGTCTGGAGATCTGGGACTACCAATTGTGACCATTTACTTTGAAATTTGGCCTGAAGTTTTGGGATAACTCGACAGTGCCATAGAATAACTTTGGGTTACATTGAAGGGTCCATCCAGTGGGTCTTATGCTGCCCGAGAAAATCTTCAATCTAGAGTTAAAGAGGAGGACTCGATCACCGACGTTGAAAACGCGGTTTTTGATCTTGGAGTCATGGATTTCTTCTGTTTTTTTCCTTGTAAATTAAGAATTCTCTAGGCATGATCACGAAGTTCATTATAGTTTCATTGTGAGCTGAACTTCCTGTGATCACGGCGGTTGATATCAAGTATTTGTATGCTTAAGGGCCCAGTAAGCTTTGTGCTCGAGCTCAATCGGAAGATGACATGCCTTCCCGTACACTAACTTGTATGGAGTACACCCGATGGGTGTTTTGTAAGCCGTGCGGAAAGCCGAAAGTGCGTCATCTAATTTATCCGACCAAGAGGCACGATTTTCGTCGACGGTCCTTTCAAGAATTCGTTTCAAACCACGATTGGATACCTCAACTTGTCCACTTATTTGTGGATGATACGCGGTGGAGAGACGATGAGTGACTCCGTATTTAAGCATGACCTTTGCAAATTGGTCATTGCAAAAATGGGTTTCGCGATCACTTATGATTGCACGAGGGGCACCGAATCTGGCGAAGAGAGATTTAAGAAATTTGCAAACAACTCGGGCGTCATTGGTGGGGAGTGCTTTCACTTCAACCCATTTTGATAAGTAATCGACTGCCAAGAGTATATATTTGTTCTCTCTTGAAGACGGGAACAGCCCCATAAAATCAATGCCCCACATGTCAAAGATTTCGCAAACTTGGATAGAGTTTTGTGGCATCTCATCATGTTGCGAAATTTTGCCTTGACGTTGACAAATGTCACATCGGGTGACAAAGGCGTGGGCATCCTTATAGATCGTAGGCCAATAGAAACCTGAATCGAAGATCTTTTTAGCGGTGTAATTGGCACCGTAGTGTCCCCCGGTGTGTCCACTGTGGCAAGCTTTAAGAATGTCAAAAGCTTCTTGCCCTGAAACACAACGCCTAATTACTTGGTCAGCACAGATCTTGAATAGAAAGGGGTCGTCCCAAAAGTAGTGTTTGACGTCTTTGAAAAACTTTCTTTTCTGCTGAGACGACATCCCTTTAATCATAAAATTCCCCGCATGGTAGTTTACAAAATCGGACTAACCATGGGGCATTTATCATCACCACGAAAAGTAACCATTCCTTCAGTGTCTCGAGAGGAAATGTTTCGTAATTTCTTTTTCTCGAGCTCACTTTGATGGGATTTCAAGTCTAGAAAGGTGGTTGCGGCGAGATTTATGCTCCTTTTTTATCAGGATAACGACTATCAAATTCGTTGGAGCAGCAAAATCCACCGGAGCAATTGGCTTGCATCTTGCTTAGCAGCAGGTACTGAGAGCCGAATGGTCCGTATAACTATGCTTTTGGACAAGACTAGATAGGGTCGGAATTTCTCCGAAATGAATACACTAACGGCAGTAATTCTTTTTCTCGTTATATGTGTAAAGGTGCTTAAGCCTCGGTCATTGTTTTGCTTTCATAGTGTATCGGTTGGAAGTGCTTAGTCTTACGTTGCCTAGGACTGCCCAACAGCAAAATCACCTTGCTCACATATGATTTCTAAGGCAAGTCCCAATCGGGGCATACTAGAATTGGGAGCCAAGGTTAACTTATCTTAAGGGTTTCAAATGTTCAATGCATCTTCTTCGAGAAGTAAACGGAGTTTCTTTTTCAAAGGAGGTGGGTCATTGGTCGGGCGATTTTGGAAAAGTCCTGAATAAATCTTGGTAGAATCCGGCGTGAACGAGAAAACTGCGAATACCTTTCACGTAGTGGGATGAGGTTAACATTTTGAAATGGAATCAACTTTTGATTTATCAACCATCAATCTAACTTAGAAATCTTATGGGCCAAGGACTATTTCCTTCTTGACCATAAGTGGCATTTTTCCTAATTTAGCTCACAAGATTGGTGTCTTACCCTTTTGGAGCATTTTGTCTAATGGGGAAAGGCAAGAGGAGAAAGATCACCGAAAATTGAGAATCATCCATGCGTTTTCTCAATCATATTAGTGAAGATATGCCAACCATACACCTTTGGAACGTACCCGGTGCATTGCATAACCCAAAAGGCATGCGACGATAGGCAAAAGTCCCGTAAGGGCAGGTGAAGGTAGTCTTCTCTTGATCAAGTGGGTCAATCGGGATCTGAAAGTAGCCGGAGAATCCGTCCAAAAAGCAATAGTACTCATTTCCGGCTAATCTTTCAAGCATCTGATCCATGAATGGTAAAGGGAAATGGTCTTTACGAGTTGCATCATTGAGTTTTCGGTAATCGATGCAAACTCGCCATCCCGTAACCAACCTAGTGGGTATTAATTCATTTTCTTCATTTTTCACCACGGTTATGCCTCCCTTCTTAGGGACACAATGAACCGGGCTTACCCAGGGACTGTCAGAGATAGGGTAAATTAACCCTGCATCAAGAAGTTTGATAACTTCTTGCTTAATAACCTCATGGATTTTGGGGTTAACCCTTCTCTGATGTTGAACTACGGGTTTGGCATTTTCCTCCATCAAAATCTTATGGGTGCAAAATTTTGGATCTATTCCCTTAATATCAGAAATCTTCCAAGCTATGGCATGTTTGTGTGACTTAAGAACCTTGATCAGGGCGGTTTTATCCTCATCTTTCAAGTTTTTAGCGATTATGACGGGTAATTTGTCATCACCCTCCAAAAATGCATACTCAAGATGGGATGGTAAGTCTTTGAGTTCAAGGTCGGTGGATCTTTCACTATGGAAGATTTGACCTTTTCAGGCACATTAATTTCACAAACTGGTGACGGATGGAGATTTGGGTCACTATTGATCACACTTAACAATTCCTCAAGGTAAACAGTATCTCCCTCAGAATCATAGATGCCGTCAACACCTGGTGGTATTGAATCATCATGTTCAAGAAATGCATCGATCTCTTCCATTAGAAAATCACTTCCTCCGAAGGGAGTGAAAGATGGAGAGCGAGAATCGATCATAGTCGAAGTAGAAGTGGATTGCCATTTCAGGAATTTCAAGTACTTCTTGAATATATTCTTTCACAGCAATTGTCATAACATCACTCGGTTACGATGCAATGTTATTGTAGAGAATAGTTTGTATCACACTTTGGTAAGGTCACGTTGAATTGGTCATCATGTTAAGGGTCATTTGTTCGCCGTGAAATCTATTAAGGCACGTTGCATCCTCATGAAAGGTCTTCTAGATTAGGGGAACCCGAGGATCGGCAACGTAATCACGACCACAAAATTGGAGGAAAGAGAACGTTCTAACTTTCTCGAAATAAATCCTCGGCGATGCCGGTTGAGTTGAAATTGGTTCGATCGGCAAGTTCAAGAATTATTGGGTTTGGGTCCAAAAGTGGAGTTTAGTTCGTTCCAAATGGAGAGTGGCATTAGGTTGATGCTTGCACGAGATTGCCAAGTAAGCATTCATTCATCTCGGAAAATCACACGCGGTATAAGTAAATCTACCAGGGTCTCAAGGGTTTTCGGAGAACCTTTTTTAGGATAAACTGCCAAAGCATATTCTGTTTACGGTGTCTTTATCAACCCATCATTTATCTTTGTCATTTGAGGGAGCTTTTCAAACATCGGTGCAAATTTTTGGGCCGTGCAGGAGAGCGTCCGCGAAGCTTAGCTCGAAATGGAGATTTCGAAAAATCTCCATAAATTTTGAAGCTAGAAGATCGTCTTTTTCACGGAGCTTTTCTTTGTTGGCCCTTGAAGGATATGGCAAGGTTGGTTTAGTTTTTGAAGCAACAACGGGTTCACCAATTTGGTCATCAGTTCGGACTACTGGAGGTTGGATGTTCTCGGTGCTTGGTTGCACCGTATCCTTTGTCACCTCGGGTCACACAACACACACATTTTCCCTTCTCATTTTAGGAGGAGAAAAAATTGAGGTCCATTATAGGAAACACGCTACGGTAGTGGATGCTTTCACATCAACTTTCGGGTTAGCTAATGGTGTGGCTTGGAAGAGAACCCGAGCGAAGTAGAAGCTGGTTTTACTGATTTCACGGAATTTGGTGATTAAGTCCGTTATATTTGCCATTTGATTTTGCATATTTTGCATAACCGCGTCATTAGCTTTGACGTAGTTATCAAAATCGGGCTTAGACACACCTGGTGGTAGTGGAACTGGAGCTTGGTAAGCTGGAGCTTGAAAAGTCGGGGGTTGATTAATCTGGGGTTGGTAAACTTGTCCTTGATTGAAATTATTACCCCGATTTTGGTTAAAATTGTTCCCCCGATTTTGGTTGAAATTGATCCCTAATTTTGGTGGTTTTGATGGTTTTGATAGGAGGAAAACCGGCGAGTTCGAATTTAGTTAGCAATCCTTCTGAGGTCGGTAAAATGGATTCCTTGGTTGTAGTTGACTGCGGCGGCTTGTGACACGTATTCTTGGATATTGTCACGATAGATGTTGCCATCGGTGGCTGGACAATTTTGGTAAGAATGACCACCCCCGCAAGTTACACAACTTTGCTCGACCGCTTTTACGGGAGCGGGAGCTGGAGTTTGGTTTTTCTTATCGAGAATCAATGCTCTAACCATATCTTTCAGCTCAGCAACATCGGATGAAACTGCTGGGGTAGAAGAGCTCGTACTCACTTTTGAAACAATGGTCTTGCTTCGTGATTGACGAACTTTGGATTTGCTCTCGATGATTTTTAGGCATTCTCGAGGCATTTTATCCAGAATAGTTTACCACCCGTAGCGGGAGTTCAATGAATCTGATCATTCGAATTTAGGGAATTATGAATGTATCGAGTTGATGTAATTCTGAAAACCATGTTGCGTGGCTTCCTAAGAAGATCATTGAACGGTCCACGCCTCGTAAAAACGTTTCATCAACTTTTTGTTGAAATCTCGTGATTTCATTTGAAGATTTGTTGTTTTAGAGGAGGAAGAATTTGTTTATTGCATTTTCGAAAAAGATCATCCCTTGTAAGAATCTATGAGGGGCTCTTTTTCAAGCCAAATCCAGGTGCTCCATCGAGGGAAAATGGCAAAAGCATAAGCTAACCGACGTACTCGGACATTCGGGAACTCTCGTAGGAAGTGGATCTGTTGAAATATAGATGTGAGCATGTGGGTCTTCTTTTTTCGTGTAAAAAATTGCTTGTTTTGAACAAGGTTAGCAGACCATGCTTAATCTCGGAATGTTTGCGTTGATCTCGGGAACAACGATTGCATCCTCGTAACCCTCGGTGGGTGCCTCGAGCAATTGAGCCATAGTACGATTATCGTCCATCGTAACTATGGGAGGATTGAAAATTTCTTGATTGTTATTTGGTTTCTCAAGATTTGGTGGTTCAACAGAAGTTTGTCGGGCTTGCTGTTGTCAACGTTTATGGGCTTGAGAACGAGTGCGCATGCACAAAATAGAAATATAAAAAGAAAATTTACACTAAATATTTTTTTTTTGGCAATGATTTATTCACAATTGATTTTAACGGACAATGAGATAAGACAACTTCAACCAAATAATCTACTTACTTCACGGTAGCTCTCAAAAAGATAAACGCACAGGTGAGCGGAGGAGTAGGAATAGCGCGAAGCTTATTTCTCCTTTCGGGTCGTAGTTCCTAGGAACAACCCTCCTTATACCCACTTTATAGCTTGTTTAACTTTTCAAGGTGAGCCGTACGTCGTAAGGGACACAAATGGCAAGTTTTAAATCTTTGATTCGAGTTGGGAACCAACAAGTTCACCGGAAGTTATTATGATAATACCTCAATTGAGAATATTATATTTTGGTATTTTACCAATTTGTGATTTTTTTTATGGACAATGTTTTTATATTTTTGGTTTTTCTTTTGTTTTTATATGATAATTATACTAATAAAAGAAAATGAAAAATATTTTTGTACTTTTTATATTATTTTTATAAAAGAAAATATTCACAGATTCAAACACAAATTGTCAAATGTAACGAAATTCGTTTCACAGCCTCCCCGGCAGCGGCGCCAAAATTTGACTCGCGCAAACTCACCCCTTCTTATATATCTAAATAAATACAAACACACAACAAGGGACGAAATCTCGCGAGACCAATGAAACCGGAAGCAGTATAGAGTGTTCCCGGGTCGTTATGTCCCAACGAGGCTGAAATGGAAAATCGAGAAACGATTGATGATTGGTGTTTGAATATGACAGGGATAAGATTATGAATTGGCACTAACACTGAATAAGCAAATGACCTCAAAGATAACCAAGGAAAAGAAACTAGAACAAGAATAAAAGCTAGAAAAGGCAAAAACACTTAAAACTTTTACACTAAGGCATAAACAAGCTCAAATAAACTTAAGAAAAATCAAATTAGCT
>BQNB010123890.1:4270-17395 GCA_026074375.1 Tanacetum coccineum
AATCACTTGTTATGGCAACAATACATCTTGTTTAACATGAAGAGCAAGAGAAACACCAAGATCAACCAACAAATTAAGCCAGAATTTCCTTTTGAGCCTTGGGCTTTTCTAAACAAAATAAGCCACGAAATTTGAGCTTATATAACCATAAGAATCAATCACGAATCCAACTAGGCTCTGGTACCAATTGTAGGATCGTTTATTTCATAACCCGGTGATGATTCTTGGATTTGGCTAGTTTCTAGAGAGAGAAACACTTGAGAGATAATATCTAGAGAGAGAAAGTGTTTTTCTATGAAAGTAAAATAATGACTAGCTTGCCTCTTCCAAAGTTGGAAGAGGCTTATATAGTTCTTACAATATACCGGGTATTAGTACCCGACTTAAACCGAAAAACGTACTATTAACTATTAAACTATGAGATTATAATAAACAATAAATATACGGGGTGACCGAGTCTTTTACTCATATCTAACAATTAACATAAAGGAATAGATTTGCAGTTACAAGAAAAAAAACCCCGAGTATGGCAAATTAACAAAACCACCCCATGAATTTTGAGAAAACAAAATATATACACCCCTACAAAACAAACCCATACTAACCAAAAAAATAAAATATCTGAAAACTCATACGTATAAATTACACTAACATTTTAGCTGAAGTTTAAAGCTATAAACATACGCACAACAAGGCAACCCCCGTCGTAACGCGCGGGTATCATTCATCTCGTTAATACTATTATACATTACTTGTGATGTCCCCTGCCTTGTCTTCCCTCTCTATCTCATTTTTTTAATATTAGTTTTAATATTAAAATAATCTTGAGGAACAGTAAAATTAAATTAATAAGATATGCATAGTTGTATAGGGTTTGGTGGAGATTAAAATAATCTTAGGAGCAGTAACAAACAATTAAAAAAATAGGGATAGCTTCAGAACAAAACACGTAGCAATGCATTCATTAATACGTGTTCTTCTCTCCCCAATCATGCATATACATAACAAAAACCACCAACACCCATCTTAATCTTTCACTGATCCACCGCTAAAACCCACCAAATCCTGCTACTATTTCCTACAAAAAATTAGAACCAACCATGTGAGATCTAATTGTTTGGTTTTGTTTTTGTTGGTTTTGATTTTAGGTTGTAGAAGATAAGCTGGTGGTTTGGACGAGTCATGGAGATTAGGCGGTGTGAAGCTGTGAGATACCGTCCTGAGGTATAACATTTTTTATTTTGGCTTTTGTTGCGAAACTGAGTCATTTGTGTGAAAATGTTCTGTTCATCAGTTTTACACGTTCGTTTTACCTTTTAGTACATAAGATGAGAAGGTTATAATTTTGGTGAATTTTTAGTTGGTGAGTAGAAACTGCTTTAGTCTAATCAGATATTGGTTGCTTTGGGGATTACGTAGTGTTTGGCATTCAGTTGAGATTCGTAAATTACCAAACACATCTTCAAATAGGAAACTTAATAATTGAATGCATAAGTCTTTGTTGTGGTAAGTTGTTGTTATGATTTTGAAATTAAAACCGAAAACTAACGAGTTAGTCGAAAATAATAAGGTACTTGAAAATGATGAGATCATGAGGTAGTGAGTTAAAAAAGTTTGATTTACCATCCGAGTATTTGTTATTTTGATGTTATGGAGACTTTTAAGATGCGTATCATGTTTTTTCGTCAATACTGTATGAATGTCGTTTGTTTTTATAATTGATTTTGCTTCTTGATATTGGTGAACAGGAAGTATTTCTACCTGCATCCTAACCAACAAAAGAGAAAGCGGGGGCACTATCAAAGAGCCGTTGTGATACTAGCAGAGAGACTTCTCGGTAAGCCTGCTTTGCCTATAGTTCAGGTGTCAACATTTTACCAATAGTAGTAGAATAAATAGAAAGATATAACAGTGTTAGCATTGTATTGAATATCAGTGCTAACTATTGTAATCGGTTACTTCAAGAATGAGTGAGAGAGCGGCAAGAATAGACGTGGAAGCAGATGCCATGACAGGGATAGGGATTGGGAAAAAGAGCGGGATCGAGATTACGATTATAACATAGACAAAACATGGACATGAGAGGTCTGATTGTCTCAGGGTGTGGTCAATAAATAATAAAAATTGTGCTCTAAAACTTTTGGTACTTCGAGTTCTGAATTTTCAGGGCGAAAGCTGATGGTGTAAATATGAAATGGTTGTAGATATTAAAACAAGTCAAATGGAACTTTTTTTGTTCTATATTATAATTTGGAAACGAATTATGAGCGTACTTTTTTTGGCAGAAGTAAGTAAATGAATAGAAATAAATGGAGTAATTGTACACCAATATTTACACCCTGCAATGCTTTACTGTTGTAAGATCGATGTATAAAGCATTTTTAGGCTGGGTGTTTGGGACTGCCGACTGCATTAACAAACTTACGCAATCAAATATTTAGTATATAATGAAAGAAACAAAACAGGTTCAAGATCCATTAATTCAAAGGCAATATGATGAAAACTTATATGGACAAGAAGTAGATGGTGGTTTAAGAACTCAAGTAATCGATGAAGTGAAGAAACAAATAGGATTAGCAGGCCCATTAATAGCAGTAAGCTTATTGCAGTATTGTTTGGAAGTGATATCGATCATGTTTGTCGGACATCTTGGTGAACTTCCTCTATCCAGTGCTTCAATGGCTACTTCTTTTGCTTCATTCACTGGCTTCAGTGTGTTGGTTAGTCATCATTTGATAACGTTTATAGTATAATAACTGGCTTTTTTTCTTCTAAAGTTGACTTTGATGTTGACTTTATTAGTGCAAGATAATTTAGAAATAAGCACTAGAACTTCTTGAAGACCACATAGTTTAAGCATTTTTATGAGGCTTTTAGAGTTGCGTTTTGGAACTAATTATCTGATTATTAGGACTAATGTTTGGACTGCTTTTGATTAGCTTATTATTTTAGGACTCAAATAAAATGGGTAGGTTGTGCAGGAGGGTAACGAGTCAAATATGTCGGTAGCAAGTTTTTTTTTCAATTTCCAGGTATTTGGATTTAGCTTACTTGGCTTACTTTTCTGACTTTAAAGGTAATCGCGTTTGGATTCATAAACTCATGCTAATAAGCTCACAAGCTGAAATAGTGGCTGATTGGCTTTAGTGTGGGCTGTTTGGAAGTGCAAAAAATGGCGTATTATCTTTCTATCATAACACTTTACACAAGCTTATACATAAGCTTATATATGCTCAAAACATAAGCCGAAGAACATAGGCGAACAAGCCCAAAATAAATTTAAACAAACACCCTTTAAGGTTTATTTTTAAGTGATTGTAACCTTATTTAATTGAAATATTTTTAGAATTAGGATTCACGGGTGACATATATTTGAAAAAATGATAGAAAAAAATGTCATGAACCTATGAAAGTCACATGATACTCGGGCATTAAGAAATGATTGGTTCCGTCAGTAGAAGCTAATGGGTAATTGTTATTTCTAAAAGTTCATTGCATCAGTTATAGTATACATAATTAGTTTTATATCGAGTTAACAAGTTTCATTCTCATTTAACCCTACTGTCTTTATAGTTTCTGGTCAACATATTGTCATTCAATATCTGTTATCTAACACATAGGTTGTAAATTTGAATTAATGAGCACGTGTAAAGTTTATGAATTAATAGCTTTTAATGGTATAATCTATTATGGTGCAGAAAGATCCATGTTAATGTTGCAACGATTAGACATATGTTGATCATGGGAAAACTACGCTCACTGCTGCGATAACAAAGGTCTAATTTCGACAGTGAAATTTTCTTTTTAGTCGCTGTTTTATATCTAAATAGTAATTATTGGTGTTAAGTTATGTGTTCTATTCAGGTGCTTGAAGAAGAAGGGAAGGCTACGGCTATTGCATTCGATGAAATTGATAAGGCTTTCTGTAGGTAATTAAACTTGGAACAATTACAGGCTTACAACCCAAATGCTTTTAACTATGACATATAATGCATTATGTCATTTGTTTTCAGCACTCCTGGGTTCAGGAATTAAGAATGGGATTATAGATGGATGGACTATCCACTTCGAGCTCGAGATGTGAAGCATCCACGTGACCAACATATAAAGGTCATTCGATATTATGCACACTGATATGCTGCTACTTTTCACCAGAATACAGGTAATCGACAGTTACGCTTGGCACACTTAGGGTCATATACTTATTGTAGCAATCTTTATGAGTATGAAGTTGGTCAGCATTATATAAGCTCAACTGATCGCACATATCAAGTAGCAAGTTGTGTACAAATTTCTTATCGCGTGTGTGTTTGCGTCAGGCACTTTACGCCACTAAGGGTTGTTGAATAGTGCATGACTTAATTTCTAGAACACTGTGTGGAAGGGCAGCATGTCAATCAGTGTTGTTGTGGTTGTTAGGTCATGATATAGAGCCAAGTGAAAACTATTATTAACGATGGAATTAGCTTAAATAGGATTTGAATACATATTTGGTGCAGAACTATGCGTTAATTATGATATTGTGTTGAATGAAGTCAATGAACCATAAGGTTAAATTATTTAAAGGCTGATTTAGTCCTAAATGGAAATATAACCGTTCAAAAAGTATTGCGATTAACCGTGTAGGATGTGGGTAGTCACGTGCGGTGAATTGTTTGTAGAAATTCAAACCTTTGCATGTAGCAGATTATGTTGAATCAAAAAGAAAAAACTCATTTTATGAAATTCAATTTAATTGCAATTTGAGAGTCGTAGCTTTAGAGAGTCGGGTTAGTTATGTCATCTATTTACTATGGTTATTATTGTAGGATACCATCACTCGAGCCTGAAGTGGTCCATGCTCAGAAACTGCTGCAACATATCAAAGGCAAGAAAAAAGTGGGGGTTGTGGTTCAGCGGGCGTGGTACAGGGGTTGTGGTTTAGCGGGTATATAATGTTGCATAACCAATTACAGAACCTAAAATATAATGTATATCAAACTTGAGCTTCAAAACCTGACTTTTATTGAAGGCAAAACGGGTATTAAAAAATATGTGTGTCAGAGAAGGCTACTGTTTTAGCCCGATTTTGAGTGGAACCGATCTTTTGAGCTGAACCTATTACGATCCGGAGATTAAAGAAGTTAAATCAGGTATGCGATTCTTTATATTAAATCAATGTGGTTTTCTACTATAGGCGACAAACGGAGTGCAGCGTGAATGGAGAACGTAACGAACAGAATGTCTTAAGTTTGCAAGGTATATCTATTTTATTTATAAATTGTGATGGTTTTTGTAGATGAAAACAAAGTTTGTTCCTGAGACTGAAATTTGAACAATGTGAATCATTTTCTCCTTTTTTTAAACGGGTCGAGATGAATTAGGTCGGTCGGGTTAAGTAAGTACGCCATTACACCTTATCATTAGCTTATTATGTTCCTTCAAACATGACTATGGAAGTTATGAAAATTGAGGCTATAATGCCTAAAAAAGTGCAGTGGTTTTCTATGTGCATAGATGATCAAGCGGGATTCAGGTCACCCTCAAATATTACTAGCTACTAAAGAAAAGTCTAGGTTTGATCAACGTTTAAAGTTTATGGAGGAGGAGCTTTCTGACCTTGAATAATATATGAGGTTCTTACTAAAAGATATAACTTCAGGTTTTAGCTTTGATTTTATATTTTCTTTAGTTATATTACATCATTGTGTTTTCATCTTTGAGTAGTCGTGATTGAAATAGATGCAGTAGATACATTTGCGTATTGTACAACTTAAAATAAGGCAATGTTTTAGTTGGCCTAAAAAGGATGCATGTTTAGCTGAACCTATATGGACCATATTCCTATGTTTAGTATTTGTGTTGTTTAAGTGTGATGTAACTCGCGTCCAGGCTTTGTAAAGCGACTTAGGTTACTGGCTCCTATTGGTGAAATGACATGCTACATGTATAAACTAAGGTACTGAAATTTTGTCTGTAAATATGGGTCTTATTTAACTCATAAGTTTGGGATTTCGTTGGGGCAGATGTTTCATTAGTTGAAGCAAATAATAGTTGAATCGACTTATTTATTTAACAATGTGTTGTTTTGTAGGAAGAAGAATCACGAGTCAAAAAATTCGAAGATATTCAAGGTCTTCCAGATTCCTAGCCTGCATAACCTGTGCAATTACACGAGGTCAGATCTCCTGTTTCTTTTCGTTAACATGTTTTAGTCGTGACAATGGTCAAGCTCATATCCGTTTACATGGGGTTGGTCAGTTTGGGTTGTGTTTCATCTGAAACGGGTTGGTACATGCTTGACTTTTAGCCAACAAATCGGTTAAAAATAAGTCCTTATTTCGTTACTATTTTTTAGAAGAAAATTAAATTGCGTGTTTAAGATCACTTCTAGCCTCCACAAAATTGGACGAACGGTTAGTTATCTTCTCTGATTTATTTGGACTTGCTTTTACCTTTCTCCTGCACATACTCTAAATATGGTGATGGCTTCTTTGATATGTAGGAAATGACCATGGTTACACTCCACTCTTTGGTAAGATGTTCTGAGGTTTGGAGTTGCTGATGAGTCTTTCAAGGTTAGCAATATGGATTTTAAATGTTGACTATGATAAATTAAGATGGCAATCTAATTTTGGGTAAATAGAAAACCAATATTTACATTTTTCTTATCTTTTAGGTTTAGATTGGACCAACTGGAAAAATTTTGGAGTTCAGCTTGGCATCTATGCTGCCATGAATACCATAAAATGGTTGGACAAGATTTGAATTTCGCCACAACGTGCCATAATCAAATGGAGGCAACTTAGGGATGCTTGGATCTACTTTTATTATGGGATTTGTCATTGGGGTGTTTGGATTCATGTAGTGTGATATGAATATGACATTGCATTTATATATTACATATTTTTTTCTTTCTTTGATTTGAACCACTGAATGTACCACTATGTCGAATAGACACATGTGCAAACAATCTCAAGATACCATATATATTTATAAGGATGGATGTAGGTTTGGCTACGCACTGTAATTCTTGGTTTATAGAAAGTTAGCAGAATATAGTTGGTTGCATTTGTTTTTCTTTTGTGTTTGCGTCCTTTTTCCAAATGTTAGTTTCTTAAATGATATATGTACGGCTGCTAGCATGTAACTATTAACAACTCTGTAACGTAATTGTCGCAGATAGACTGCCGCAACAACGTCTTCTAAACACACCGCAGCGAAGCGCGGGTATCAAATCCTTGTTATGAATAAAACTCATTAAATTAAATTGTAAATTATGAATAGAACTCATTTAAACTCGTAAATTAACACACTATGAATACGAGTAGAACTCATTAAATTGCGATGTGGGGCTGGGCTTTAAGAGGTGATATTAAGTGGGTTTCATTGTATATCTTACTTAAATGGGTCTAGGAGGGTGTTTGGGAGTGCGTTTTGGAGTGGATTATCTGATTATTCCGTTTCAAAAACGCAATAAGCAAGCTGCAAGTGTTTGGCTAGAAAGCATGCATAATCACTTATTTGCGTCTGGAACCAACCAAAACGTCATTTTAAAAAAGCAGGTGCACACTTGCTTTTGCAAAACGTAGTTCACCTCTAAACGCAAAAGTACCAAATTACCCTTTATGTTTTCTTTTTTAGAACTTAAAACTTACCCACTGATCATGATTTTATTTTCTTCATGTAATCGATTTTAATGCAATGGAACTTGGAGATCTACAGATCAACAAATCGACAGATCTTGAAATCGCGTTTTCTGTTTCGAGGTTTTGAAGAAGATGATTATGGATGGAGGTGCATGTGGTGATGGAAGATAACGATGGATGGATATAAGAAATGAAGATGGGGTACGTGGATGAAAGTGAAGAAGGGATAAGTGTTGTGGTTTCTTATAGTTTTTTACCTATATAATACATAAATAATTGTTAAAATGATAATGTTTATATAACGTTATGTATATATTTGTATGTCAAGTTTTTATAGTTAGATAAAAGTTAAGCTATAAAATTTAAATGATACCGAGGTCCTTTTTAGTAATTTCACATGTTAACTTTTAGATAATATGACTTGTCAAACACAAAAAAAAAACAAATTATATGATTATTGTGATACCAAACCGTATAAGATAATCAAAACACTATATTTCAGAATCACGTTTTGTAACTGTTGATTATCTGATTATCCGTTTTCAAAACGCATAATCTATTTTCAATAAGCAATCCCAAACACCCTAGGTTTATTTATTCTTTGGCTGTCTTCTTCTTCTTCTTCTTCAACAGCGCTGTTTCATATTACCATCAGAAAACCTTCATTATCTTTCATTTTAACCTTATCCATTTAACTATTTGAAGAATTCAACGCTGGCAATCTGGATCAGGGTATGCATCTCATTTCAACAGGGTTTGTAAATCCATTAACAAAACTTCAAAACCCAAAAAAATTTACACGTGCATACCCTGTTGTGGCTGTAGATCCGCCCCTGTTTGTACCCTGCAGCAGTCAACTAGTTTTCACCCCCTCCCATTGTTTTCGCTCCGTAGCATCCAGGTCACTACTTCGCCATTTATCGTGTCATACTATCAATTAGTAACCTGAATCATAGTTTCTTTGTTTATTTACAGGAAGCTATTATTTAGCGCTCGCAGAAGCTTTTTACCTGGTATAACCAACCAATACTACATGTTAATACAACAAAGATTTTGTAAATTCATTTATTTGCCAAGCGTTAAGTCAATTCTTTCAAATGCAGTACGCCTTTCTACCACTGTTACATGCGCAATGAAGTCGTATAAGTTATCTGACCTTACACCAACGGAGGTTGACAATCTTAAAGCTCGACCCCGGATTGATTTCTCTTCCATTTTCAGTACGGTGAGTTACTTTAATATGATTATAATTGGTTAATTTTGAACACATGGTCAAAACTGACAATTGTTTCATCTCAGGTGCAACCCATTGTTGATGATGTTCGCAACAGAGGAGATGCGGCTGTTAAAGAGTCGGTGCTTATCTTTTCTTCTGTTTTTACATTCATCATGGTTAATAATGGGCTGGCATTCATTGAATATTACTGTAGTATACAAATGATGTTTGACGTATTTTGCAGTTATACTTTACGTTTTGATAAAGTTGAATTAGAAAAGATTATTGAAAACGTCAGTGACCTTCCTGATCCAGAGGTACTCGTCTTAATTTAAATTCCCTTGCCTACAATTATTTGTTGTCTGCAGTCTCTAGCAAAACTTATATCCAAACATCATTTCAGCTTGATGAAGCTGTTCGTGAATCATTTGATGTGGCATACAGCAATATATACGCGTTTCATGCCGCACAAAAGCCAGTTGAGAAAGTTGTTGAGAATATGGAAGTAAGTTGTATAGATTGCATATTTTTTGCTGCACCTAAACTTCCGAGTTAATAGTGTGTTATCTATGCATTTTTCAGGGTGTGAGGTGCAAACGAGTGGCGAGGAGCATATCTTCCGTTGGTCTCTATGTTCCAGGAGGCACTGCAGTGCTTCCTTCAACAGCACTTATGCTTGCCATTGTAAGAAATGATAATTATCTTGGTTATTATGTCTAGAGGGGCAATTTTGACCCGTTGACTTGTTGATGGGTCGATTATGGCTGTGTTTTATGACTTTTATTTGAAGGGGTCAAGGTAAAAAATAACTTATTTAAAAGAGGACGGGGCAAACGGGCTTGAGTCACCAATGCGTCAATGAATAACACATCATCTTTATAGTTTTCATTCAAATAATTGGATTATTGGTTTAATAGTTTTGTTTTTGTAATCATAATTAACGCTTTAGATATAAAAGAAATGGACAAAAAAGGGCTTGTGAGTCATCATCACCCAGATTGGCCCATACCAGAAGTGACCATTTCAACCTGAACCAGTTTGGACCCGTTACTTAACCCACCTGCCCTGCCCATACAAGTAAGCTGTGTTTGCTGACTTTTATTGCTTACTGTGTCCACCAGCCTGCACAGATTGCTGGGTGTAAAACAGTAGTGCTTGCAACTCCTCCTTCAAGTGATGGCAGCATTTGCAAGGTATTTTATTTCATAAACTTTATCGTTAATTGTAGATCAGTTGTTTTACTTATTTAGAAACAACAAAGTGTAATAGAGTGACATCATGTAGGAGGTACTTTATTGTGCAAAGAAGGCCGGTGTAACCCACATTCTTAAAGCCGGAGGAGCTCAGGTCTACAACAACTATATTAGTCTTTTTGAACTTTTACCTTTTTGATGAGTATCTATTTCTGATACTTTTGGTTCTTGTAGGCCATTTCTGCCATGGCATGGGGAACGGCATCATGTCCTAAGGTACCACTTCTATAGTTAAATCAGGCACACTGTAGTACGTAATTTATGAATTATGTTTTAATGGAAACTTCATTATTAGGCTGAGAAGATATACGGTCCCGGAAATCAGTATGTGACAGCTGCAAAAATGATTCTCCAAGTACGTAACATAAACATGTTCCCATTCGTAAAAAGATATATATGTATGATGCTTACAGTTCTTGTTTTGACACTGTAAACTTAAAACCCGCGAGTAATATTTAATTTGTTATTTTGTATTTTGACAGAACAGCGAGGCTATGGTTTCTATTGACATGCCTGCAGGACCATCGGAAGTGCTCGTCATTGCTGACAAATATGCTAGTCCTGTTCACATAGCTGCAGATCTACTCTCTCAGGTTACTCTTTTAATAAAGTTTAGGGGATCGTTGTATAATAAGTTAGCCTAGTTTGGTCTGATTTTTTGGGTAATCATGTTTGTTTTATTACTAAAAAAACCTTATGTTTCCACTATTTTGAAAGGAAAAAAACCCTCATATTTCTCTAAAGTTCTATGTAAATTTAATAATTTATCAATATAGGTTACCATGTAAAAGTAATGATATGGCATATAACATATCAGTAAGTTTGATTATGTTGACTTTTTTCTGACGTGGTAAATCCCTGAAATTAGGGAATGCCACTATTGTAAATCCCTTGAAGACGATATATACATGATGTGACATTATGCTCAAGTCCCAACTTTTCCATTTTCAGGCGGAGCATGGGCCAGATAGCCAAGTGGTTCTGGTAATTGCAGGTGATGGTGTAGATATAAACGCCATCGAAGAAGAAATCACCAAGCAATGCAATAGTCTTCCTAGAGGAGAATTTGCTCTAAAAGCTCTTAGCCATAGCTTCACCGTGTTTGCACGTGATATGGTTGAGGTTAGTTTTTTTTCTACTTCTATATGCATCATACAATTTCTAAAAGTTATTTTATATAAAAAAAGTTATTATATATAAAAGTTATATCTGGTGTTGCAACTTTCAGGCAGTTGCATTTTCAAACTTGTATGCACCCGAACATCTGATAATTAATGTTAAAGATGCAGAAAAGTGGGAGAACTTTATTGAAAATGCAGGTACAATGTTCGCTACTGCTGTCGCTGTATACTGCTTAAATATTTATGTGTTGTACACCATAAAAAACTACTAGCAGTTCAACAATATCATTAGGCCAAAAAAATAATCATTTTATATGACCAATTACCATAACAAACTGCAAATCTTAAAAAAACTGGTTAGGTCTGTTTTATCTACAAAAAAGGACTCTTAAGAAGAATATACGCTGCCATTAAGAAATCTTCTTTCATCTTACTCGTGTTGTATTTTTTCAGGGTCGGTATTCTTAGGGCAGTGGACCCCAGAGAGCGTGGGAGATTATGCCAGCGGAACAAATCACGTTCTTCCTACTTATGGGTATGCACGGATGTACAGTGGGGTGTCTCTTGACTCTTTTCTGAAGTACATAACAATACAGTCTTTAACAGAAGAAGGGCTTGCAAAGCTTGGTCCGCATGTGGCAACCATGGCGGAGGTTGAGGGGTTGGATGCTCATAAGAGAGCCGTAACCCTCCGACTTCAAGACATTAAAGCCAGACAGGCTGCATGAGCAATTTTTGCACTGAATGTTGTTTTTGGTGTCTCCAATTTGTAAACTAGTGAATTCAGTTTTTGTCCTTGTACAAAAGAATGTTCAATTTTGAGTTTGTGGTGGTTGGATTTTTGACGCACCTGTCCCTGTTTTTCAGGGTCTAATAAGTTATATAACATCAATAATTTGAAGTTATGCTGATTTGTAGAACCTAACATTTTACAGACCAGTTAAAAAACAGGCTGGCAAGAAGACCAATTGTTCCAAAGTACTATCAGATGCACAAGATTTTAAGAGCTACTCTGTCATAAAAAGATAAGGATATTCTCATGTTCATTTGAATGAGAGGTAATGTTGTGCTTTATGTGATTGTATATTTGATTATTTAAATCAAATGTACAATCACACAAAGTACAACATTACCTCTCATCATGAGAGGATCTTTTTCCAAAAGGTAATTGCGCAATGACGAGTCAACCATGTCTCTACAGTAGCATTCGTTACATAATCATGCACCAATATTGAACCTAAATAACATGATACATATGGCCAATCAAGATCAAGTAAAAATGTTTTGGTGCTCAGATGTTTATCAGCATCGATTAGATGCTTACTTTGACCTTTACATTTGACCATATAGTCGTTTACATTTGACCCAATATAAGCTTGAGATTTGTTCTATTTTCTGGTTACTAAGGACCCATCAGAACCATCAATACTTGTATATAACCTTAGAAAGGGATAGGCCATTTTCTTCGTACGACTCCAGAGAAGCACCATAAAAACCACATGATTTGATGACATTGCTTATGAACTTATGCCTTCCAAACGCGTACTGAGCCATCCACTGATGCAGTTATCATACAGTTATCATTTGGGTGATAACTAACACTTGTTACCTGCCAACAAGAAGGTAGAATTATTGGGTGTGATATTGAGAACTGAAAGAACATAACAAAATCCACGCATTATATGCTTAATCAACTACATACCCTTGTCAAAGAAAAATTGCAACACTTCTTATATGGTCGTCAACAAATAAATCCTAGGTTTTTTTTTTTCAGAGAAGGCTCATATTAAAAATGTTCATCACACAGATTTTTGTCTGCACCCCTGTTCTACTTATATATTATTGTTCCTGTTCATGAATCGCGTACATAATCATATGAGCAGAAACCAAGATAAGCTTACCACTGA
>BQNB010123891.1:0-20024 GCA_026074375.1 Tanacetum coccineum
AAATATTTGAATTTTGACCAAAACACAAAATTTACCCTATTACCAAAATTTAAATTTTGTGTAAAAATTAGCTAAAAAAGGCTATTGAAAAATTAATTTTTTCTTAACTTTTCCCGCCAAAAATAATTTGAATTTTTTAACAAATTTTTTTACCCTATTACCAAAATTTAAATTTTGTGTAAAAATTAGCTAAAAAAGCTATTGAAAAATTAATTTTTTTTCTTAATTTTAAAAATAATTTGAATTTTTTAACAAAATTTTTACCCTATTACCAAAATTTAAATTTGGTGTAAAAATGAGCTAAAAAGGCTATAGGAAAAATTAATTTTTTCTTAACTTTTCCCGCCAAAAATACTTTTTTTTTTAAATCAAACCGCTGCGTATATGTTTCTATCAAACCGCCGCTTTGAAATCAACCAAACCGCCTCCTATTGATTGAGCATTTTTGCTAACTCGCCGGCTTAATAAAATAATCAAACCGCTGCCTATAGTGACCAAACCGCCGCTGGTGAGATAAAGCAACTCGCCGTTTTAGGCAACCCGCCGTTTTAGGCAACCCGCCGTTTTAGGCAACCCTCCGTTTTAGGCAACCCGCCGTTTTAGGCAACCCGCCGTTTTAGGCAACCCGCCGTTTTTGGCAACCCGCCGTTTTTGGCAACCCGCCGTTTTTGGCAACCCGCCGTTTTTGGCAACCCGCTGTTTTTGGCAACTCGCTGTTGACCAGGTCAAACCGCCGTTGACTATTTCCTTAAATCGTGGATCTTGTCCCCTACTTTGTCAAACCGCCGGCAAGAGATATTATTAAATAAGCAACTCTCCACCAAGAACACTAGGACGATTTTTACAAAATCACTCAAATAAGCTTTTCTATCCACGAATCAAAGCTCTAACATGCAATACTAAGTGTGTATATCAAGTTTAAACACACCTTAACACGTCTTTCTTTGAGAATCGACCAAAATTAGGCAACTCTCCACGAAGAACACTAACCTTTTAAAGCTTATAATTCGAACTTTGAGCTTGTATAACACACGAAATTGATACAACCTAGCCTCTTTGATGTGTAGAACAAGAGAAGATCAAGATTAACAAACCATTATACCCAACATCAACTTTGAGCCGTGGGTATTTTTTCCACAAAATAAGCCACGAATTTGATCTTGTTTAGCCACACGAATCAATCACGAATCCACCCTTTGCTCTGATACCAATTGTAGGTTCCCTAATTCACACAAACATGTATAGATCTAAAGAGATCTAGAGAGAGAAAGTTAGAGAGAGAGAATAGTTGAGAGAGAAAAGGAAAAACACACTAAAGAGTGTGTGTAAAAATGAAATAGATGCTTACCTCTTCCAAAGTTGGAAGAGGTATTTATAGTTCTTACAATACACCGGGTATTAGTACCCGGTTCAATACCAAAAGTCATACGTTTACCTATTAAACTACGAGCTATATTGAACAGTAAAATACACGGGGTGACCGAGTCTTTTTCTAATATCTAACAGAGGTAACCTGCTTTGAGGTGTCTGGTAAAGAGATGCTAGCAAGTATGGTGAATCTAATACATATGTGTTAGAGGATCTTACGCTTTGAGCTGGAAACCCTATCAAGGAGGTTCTTATAATGAATCTACCTGATCACATGTATAATATTCATACTGTAAAATGGTCCTCACGGAACCGGAGGTTAAAGTAATCAAAATTCGGTGAATGTTGTATTGGATGCAGAAAGAGATATTGGCGATACAGAACCGGTGGATTTAACTGAGTGTGGGATTACAGTCTGCCTGTATCCGGACATTCGACCAGGAATAGTGAGATATATAGAAGCAAAAACACAAACAAAAATCATTAGTCAAGAGAGGGGATAAAAATCAACCTAGAGAACACACAAAATAAATTACAGGGCTAGCGTCCTACGTCCCTAGTGTTAGAACTAATAATACCAATAAAAATTAAAAATTAACAATTTCACTAAAACATTGATGTGTTGTCGTTGAGTAGGTAAAAACTACCTAATCGAATGTTTTACTAGTTTAATAATTTATGCTGACATTAAGCCAAAAATCTCGCGAAACCATTAAAGCGGACATGTGGCGGTAAGCCGCCGATTAAGTTGTGACGCTTCGTTGGTAAAGTAGGTGCGAATGATCGATCACTAGAGAGCGAGAATGTAAAATACGCTCTATACACAGTCCTCAATGTTTAGTGTATCATGGATCGTACGCTAATATCTAAAATTATACCTAAGCACACTAACAGTTAAACCTCTACCTCCTAAGATCATAACGGGAATTGGAGGGGATTAGTCTGAGAGACTAGGCACGGGATTTTTGGCGTGGGTTTGGCAGACATTAACACCTACTGTCTCTACTCCTAAAAGGGCATGGGCAGCAGAAGAGGTGGGGGGGGGGGGGGGGGGGGGGGGGGGGGGGGGGGGGGGGGGGGGGGGGGGACCCACCAATTCAATTACCTCAAGGAAGAATAGCGGTCTACCTTATGGTAAGAAAACTACTAAATAAACCGTGTTAAATTCCCCAATTTAATGCTGTTTTCTTTATGTTGATGCCAATGATAACTTATCTTGAGGAGTCATATCATTCCATAGAATCTAGGCTGGGCATCATCCTAGAACCTAGACACGTAAATCCTGTCATGATTAAAAAACACGCATCCGCATAAAGTCAGTCCAATTTGCTGATTATAATCTACCTTAGGGAAAATAGTGGTTGAGCCACCCAAGAACCCTAGCTCATTGAGACCATTTATGCTCCTTAAGTTAATTCTATCCATATTATTGGTGGCCAACCAACCGATAATGAAACCAACAACGGCCATACATGAACGTATTGTAGAATTAACCTAATTCACCCACATATAGCCTATCGTTCCACTCACCGGGGAATCAATCCGATCTTCTTCTTGTTGGTCTATTATTCTAATGACATACTCCTAAACGCAAGTTTTATCCTAAACCTAGATTACTTGGTCCGTCTCACTAGATTTAGTTTGAATAATAAACTAAACCGCGCAATTGACATAAACAAATATCATGTGGTAAGCATAAACAACAACCAACGATAAATTAAGCAAATACCAAACATTAAACTTTCATAAACACGGCTAATACCTAACGTTATTAGCCGTTAATCATTGTAACACATACAAATATCATAGGTGAACGAACAAGGTAAACTAACCGAGTGAACGAACGATACCAAAGAACGAACGCGTATTTTGGGTATGTTAAAATTACAAGATGAATTCTATGAATCAAAGTACGTTGCTTGACCTTCTTGCTGCTTCTTGCCTTTTGAAAATCGTCTTTTGTGGTTAGGGTTTCAAGAATATGGTTAAGCACACCCTAAAAACGAGTTTAGGGTTTTATATTTATACTGTCTGGAATTTGGTCGATACGCCGTATTGGTTTTGTCCAATACAACATATTGGGTGTTTCTTAGAGTAGGGACCACATTCAGTATCTTCCAGAATCTTCCAAACTTTATCTTGGATACGGTGTATGAGGTCTTCTGGATACGATTGATGACATCAAATAACGTCATATAAATAGCATCATTTATCCCATAATTTCTATCTCATTTGATATAATTATTGCATGAATTGGTACTTAATCGCTTATATTTAGTTTTGCAGTAATTATGGAGCACTTGGTGAAGATTTGCGCAAATGCACGTATTTTGGAGCTTAAACGAAGACATTTAAAGAATCTGTCTCTGACAACCCATGTGCCGTATCCAGCTTGAAGATACGGCGTATTCATGCCTGCACTTCACCAAATACCACAAAGAACTAAAGATTAATACGCCGCAACCAGGAGATGTCTATACGCCGTATCCAATATATAGTGGAAGAATATTCTGGAAGATATTGAATGTGGTCCCTACTCCAAGAACTCCCAATACGCTGTATTGAAGGAGCCCAATACGGCGTATCGACTTTTTTCTAGCAACTATAAATACAAACCTTAAACTCATTTTTAGGGTGTGCTTAACCATATTGACGAAACCCTAACCACAAAACTCGATTTCCAGAAGCCAAGGAGTAGCAAGAAGGTCTAGCAAAGTGCTTAATTCCATAAAAATCATCTTGTAATCTTTACATACATTAAGTACGCGTTCGTTCTTAGGTTCGTTCAACTACAGACTTTGTATGTGTTACAATGTTTAACGGCTAACACCGTTAGGTGTTAGCCATATTTATGAAAGTTTATTTGTTTGGTATATAGCTTGTCGTATATAGGAAGATAGTATCTTAATTTATCATTGGTTATTGGTTATGTTTATCACATGATACCTGTTTGTGTGTTTTTGTATGTGACCTTCCATTCAACTGGGTCTAGGAAATTGAACATAGGACTTAGATACCGAGGGATCTCTCCATATAGCGATTTATATATCTAGAATCATAGGATCACATAAATGAATGCCCTATCCTCGCCATTGGTTTATTGAACTAGTTGACTAGCAGGTATCCCTAGATAATTCAACATATAACGTTCCAACTCCAGTAGATAAGGACCCGGGCAGAGTGGACTACTAGTATATAGATTGCCGTTAAGTATTAAGTGGGTAAAGCCGCGTTGCGCTAGGGTTTAAGAGCACCATTACTCCCTAAAAAAAAAAGATTATATCCTGAAATAAGCTTTATGCGAATGCGTATAATGTGACAGGCTATACGTGTCTAGGTTCTAGGAAGAAGTAACGCCTAGATCTTGGAATGATATGCCGCCTCGAAATAAGCCGACCATTGCACAATCAAGCTATACCAACATTAAAACGGATTAAACATGGTTAAACACAATTTTTCTATATAAGGCTAGATCGCTTTCCTAACTTTTTGTTAATTGTCATTATGTGTAGTGCGTAGAAGTATGTAGTCACCAAAACAACCCATAGCTAGTCTCCTCACTAAACCCCCTTTTTCACCGTTAGAATTAGCGTAGGTTAACATGGACACAACAACTTAGATAACTAAAATACTGATAGAATTAGGAATATCGTCACTCTTAGTGTTCGACACCCTACTTACCGCGAAACTACCATCGACCGAGTACACTTCCCGTAAAGGTGTTGTTTTCAAGTTAGTCGGCTAAATATAAATGTAAAACTTGAATAGGTATAAAAACCTGCAACGACAAACGACACGTCAATGACGTATTGGATTTTGAATCTTTGTGGTTTTTGGTGAAGTGCAGGTACGGATATGCCGTATCTTCTTGCTGGATACGGCGTATTGGTTGTCAGAGATAGATTCTTCAAATGTCTTCGTTTAAGCTCCAAAATGCGTGCCTTTGCGTAAATATTCACCAGTGCTCCATAATTACTACAAAACTAAATATAAATAATTAAGTACAAATTCATGCAATAATTATATCAAATGGGATAAGAAACATGGGATAAACGATAATAATAATATGACGTTATTTGATGTTATCAGCTAGTTGAATTTCGGCCATCATGCATATGCAAGCAAAATTTGTTCCATAAAGTACTTAGAATCCCAAAATCTTGGCTTTAGATAATCATGAGCATAGTAACCTTTCGCACTGTAATTATAGCACTTAACGCTTGCAACCTTTCCTGCAGAAGAAGTTTGAAGAGTTCTTTGTACATTCCTAGTCTCTTTCTGAACATTGCTACTCACAACATATTCTTCTTGAACATTATATGATCGTCTTGCAATTCTACCATCATTTCCAACATTTTTGGTTTGAATATTCACTCTGTCAGCTTGCACAACTGCTTAATTTATTAAGTTTGAAGATGAGCGAAGTCGATTGTTTGTTGAAGTAGAATAACGCTGAGTGATTATACAAGCTAGTAGCATCATTGTAGAAGTGAGAGGATCTTTTAGATCATTTTGAAATGTATCCCTCTGATAATCATCATCATAATCCACCACAGAAGGAGGATGTGTGACATAATAATGTTTTGGAATCGAGAAGATGAAGAACTTGTGTGTGCAACTAATGCAAGAGGGTCATGAGTCTTTTCCAACTTTTTTGCTCTAGAAGCAATGACAAGTTTCTCATATTGCTGAAGATGGTCGAACAACTCATCATATGGGTCTTTAGTTAAATTTTTGCCAAACGAACATGGGTAACATACTTGTATCATTTAGGTTGTAAGCAATTCAGGAATTTAGTGTTGATGGTGATGTTGGAAACAGTGAGAAATGTCTACTTGTAAACACTTTAGTAAAAGTGTAAGGACTAGAAATATTAAGTTATTAAACATTAGGTACTTAGTTATAATTAGTATAAATAGTTAGTTTTATGTAATAATTGTAAGAAGTTACTCATAATCATTTTAATTAAAGAATAATTAGGCAAATACTCTCTCTACCTAACACACACTAAACACACCTTAATTACTCACACTAGTTCCAATCAAGATCAATTCATTCTTACATTGTGGTATCAGAGCCATTGATTGATATTCTAGTGTCCATTTCGTGTTCGTGTGATTTAGAGATCGAGTATTCTAGCTTATTTGTGCTTATCTTCATGCTTATTTCTTTCAAAGGTGCTTATTTTGCGAGCTTATTTGCTTATTTTCATTCGATCAAGCATAAAAGGTTAGAATTGCTTAATATTGTGCTTTTTGATCATTCATGCTTGTTACGTGATTTTTGAGCTTAATTTGATTCGTTCGTTTTTCATTTGCGCTTATTTTTGTTTCGTTCGAGCTTTATAAAGGATAGCGAGTGCTTATATCGAGTTTATTGAGCTTATCGAGTCATTGAGTGTGCTTATTTGATTCATATTGTTAATAGAGTGCTTAAGGATCATTTTCATGAGCTTTTAGATTGCTTATTGAGCTTCTTAAGTACATTATTCGATTATCCTTGTGATTATTGTGAATTTTATTTCATCAAGTGCTTATTAGCTTATTTTCGTGCACATTAGCTTAATTGTTTGCTTCATATGCTTCTTTTGTGATTTCTAGCAAAATTTTATGCTTATTCGATTTTTGAGCTTATTGGTTTGTGCTTAATTTCGGTTACAAAAAGTTTGTTAGAAAGTGGTTGTAACAAATTCCTAAATTTGTGGAACAAACTTTTCAAGTTTGTTGAGCATCGATCTACTTGTTGACAAAAGGAGAAACCAATCTATTTCGGTTGCGTGGTATCGATATACTTCATTTTGTCAAGGCTTAGTCGATCTACTCCACTCGATCTATTTGTTTTGTGCTTTACCGAATTTCCACAAGAGTTTGTAATCGATCTTCTCAACAAAGCATTCAACCTAAATACTCGTGTAGTGCAACAAATTCAAACGATCTACTCTTGGTGTATCTTTGTGTATCGATCTACTATCTCAACAAAGATAACTGAACTACTCAAGTTGTAAAAAGTTGATCTATTTACAAAAAGGGACAACTGATCTAATTTGTTCATAAGAGACCAACCGATCTATTTTTGTGTGCACAATCGTTCAACCAAAATTCTCAAAGTTTGGTGTTTTGAAAAGGACCGAACTACTCTTTGTGTGGATGCAACCCGATCTACTTGAATTTTATTCTAGTCGATCTATTGTTTTCATAAACAGTCGATCTACTAAAATCAAGGGGCATCGATCTACTTGTGTGCTTGAGAGTCAATCGATCTACTCCAAAAGATTAACCGAAATACTCTTTCTTTGAAGGGCAGATCTACCTGTTTTCTATAGGAGTATCGATCTATTTGTGTTTTGCAATAAGTCGATCTACTTGTGTACAAAGACCAACCGATCTATTCATTCATAGAGAGTCGAACTGTTGTTGGCTTCCTAACCGAACTACTCTTTGAGCATAGTAATCGATCTACTCAATTGATAGAGTACCGATCTATTGTGTTTCCTTTGAAGCAGTCGATCTACTTGTGTTTTTCTAAGCCTCACCGATCTATTTTCTTGGAAAGTAGTCGATCTACTCACTTATGAAAAAGGAACCGATCTACCCAAGTTTTTCTCAAGCCGAACTACTTGTGTCATTCAAACCGGTCTACTCAATTCAAGAGTAACCGATCTATTGTGCTTGTTGTGGGACAGTTGAACTACTAAAAACATCAAGGACCGATCTACTTTCATAGAGCCGATCTACTTCGGGTGTCCAAGAACCAATCTATTTTGAGTCCTTTATTGGAACCGAACAACTCAAAGATCAAGGACCATCGATCTATTCTTGTTTCGTGTGCGAGTCGATCTATTCAAACACTTTGGCATCGAACTACTTTCTCTCAAAGGCCAATCGATCTACTTGATATGTGCTAAACCGATCTATTATTTCGTGTCTAGTCGATCTATTGTTTATCCTAAAGCCAGACCGATCAACTAGTGTTTATTTCTAGGAATTGATTTTTTTTACACTTAATCAAAAAACATAAAAACATAAAAAGAGTTAATTTTTTTTCTAGAGATTAAAATTTGGTTTGTGATAGATAATTTTAGTACAACATTTTTCAAAGATTAAAACGTGAAAATTAAAAAGTTTTTGTTTGTTATCTATTAGTTTGTAGTGATTACTTGTTCAAGCTAATTGGATTTTTTTGATCAAAGATAATATGAGTCGTGATGTTCTTACCGTTGGTTCTACCTTGAAGATTCCATTATTGTACCGAGGAGAATACTCTCAATGCAGCGAAAGGTTCATGAATTACTTGGAAGAACAACCCGATGGTGAAGCTATGATTAATTCCATCAAGCATGGTGATCAACCATTGCCTCGTGTTACTCAAGTTTCAATTGCCGGAGCTACTTCAAGTGAACCACCTCCGTTGAAGAACAAGTCCATGTGGTCTGATTAGGAAAAGAAAATTCAAAAGATTGACCAACTTGCTAGATCACTTATTATTCAAGGACTGTCGAATGATATTTATTCACTCATTGATAGCAACAAAACAGAAAAAGATTTGTGGGATGCACTTGCACGACACATGCTTGGTTCAGAATACAGTGATCAAGACAGAAAAGCTGCTGTGTTATACGAGTACAAGACTTTCAAACAAAGTGAATGAGAATTGTTGCTAGATACATACATTCGTTATTTGCAAGTCATCAACGATCTCAAAAAGTGTGGCTATTCAAAAGATAATTGTGAATTGAACTTCAAGTTTCTAAATAATTTACAACCAGAATGGAAACAATATGCTACCATGATGAGACAAAACAAGAATTTATCTGATATAAACATTTATGCACTGTATAACATTCTCAAACAAAATCAGGGCGATGTGAATGAATACATGAAGTCAAAGAAGAAAGTAATTGTGCCTACTCCAGATCTATTAGCCTTGGTTGTTGAACAAACTCGTGTGAGCAAGAGTAAAGAGAAATTTGTTGTGTCATCTGATTCTGATGGAAGTGATGATGAGTTGAGAAAGATCAATGCATTGTTGGCTAAAGCGTTTAACCGAAAGAAGTTCTATTCTAAGCCAACAAACAATAATTTGAGAACCTCATCAGCCACTTCCTCAGCCAACAAGAAATCAGAGTTTGTTAGGTCAGATTCAAAGAAATAGGAAAAGCAAGTTGTTGATCAGAAGAGAGATATGAGCAAAGTCAAATGTTACAACTGCAAGAAAGAAGGACACTTCACCAAGGATTGCAAGAAAACCAAAGTGAAAGATTATGATTACTACAAGACCAAAATGCTACTTGCTAAGAAATACAAAGATGAACAAGTTCTTCTAGCAGAGGATCATGCGTGGATGGAGTCAAGTAGTGAATCTGATCAGGAGGTTAATGCTAACATGGTTTTCATGGAAAAGATGGAGACAGTCCTTTTGGATTCTGAGAAAAGCTCTTTATCTTCTGAGGAAGTAGTTGCTGAGGTATCATACTATACATCCGAATCTGAATCTGAAAGTGAATATGCAAATTCAGAATATTATGATGATTCTACCAATTATGGTTTGTTTGTGAACAATAGTGATGATGAAGAAATTTTTCATAAATGTGAAATTTTTTTTGAAAGTCATATTGGATCTCAAATGGATCATGATCAGTCAGAAGTCAATCATAATGATTTTGAAGAAAAGATTAAGTTAATTCAAAAGCTGATCAAAGAATGTGATAAAAAGATTGAGAAATCTCAGAAACGTTTTGAGAAAGTAAATCAACAAAGCAAAGATTTTAAAAATCAAAACAAAGTTTTACAAGAAAAATGTGATGTTTTGAAAAATCAAACAACCATTTTTGAGGAGAAAAACAATGAGTTGAATGAACAAATCAAAGAGTTGATTGATCAGAATGCTGATTTGCTTGCTCAAACAAATGTTTTAAAAGAACAATTGAAAGTTAAACATGCTATGATTGATAATCATGTTGAATGTCAAGAAAAATATGCTAAACTTGAAGCAGAAAGATATGAGTATATGATCCGATACTCTGCTTATTTTGATAATGACAAACAACATAGAAAACAAATTGCTGATCAAGAAATTTTGTTTGAAAAAATGAGTCATAATCTAGTTGAAATGTCTAATGATGTGCTAAGGCTTAAAGATAATCTCTTGCAAAAAGAAATGAAAATTTCCAAATTGGAAGAATGTGTGCGTAACAAGGATTTAGAGATAGAAACATGTTTGGAAAGATTGAATGATTGTGAAAACAAACTTCATAAAATCAGACAAACAAATCAGACTGTACATATGATTATGCCTTCTAAAGATAAACTGTATAATGGTCGAAAAGGAATTGGTTTTGAAAATCCAAATTATTTTTGCAAAGCAAAAGATTTGAGACCAACGCTTTATGATGAGAGGGTTATTAATCTTGGGTACACTCCGATGTTTCTCACACATTCTAATGAAGCTTTGGAAATTAAGAAGTTTAAGAGGGCAAGAGAAAATAGAATAGAGTTTGCTTATGATTATGGAAATTTGAATGCAAGTTATGTGAATGAAAAGATTAATTTTTCGGATGATTATTTTCAAGAAATCATAAATCCATATTTTGATAAGATTGATTCTCCATTTCAGCAAACGAGTTCACTCAAACCATATGTGCCAAATGTGATTTTGGAAAAGATAATAATTGATTTAGAAGATGAGGTGGTTAGTCTTTTGGATAAAGAAAAAGAGAATTTGAAAACCATTGAGTCTTTAAAATCAAAAGGTGTTGAGTCAAGTGAAAATGACGTTTCTGAATCGGAAAATCAAAACAAAAATGATTGTCAAGAGGTTGAAATTGTTTGTGAAAATGTGGAGAATTCAAGTATGATTGCTCCTGGAATGTTTAAGTTAAACGTATCAGAAAATGTTTCACCAATTTCTGTAACAAAAACGTCTTGTGCTTCAAACAGTGTTGATAACAAAACAAAAAGAAAAAGACGTAACAAAAAATAATCAAAACAAAATGTCAAACAAGTGTATAGTGTTGTATCGCGTACTAATAAGGATTTTGTTCATTTTTCAGATTTAGACACTATTAATAGTGTTAGAAGACATAAGCCTAGTGATGGTGTTTGGAAGAAAAAGGGGTCATCTAATATTGTTAAAGTCAATGTGTCTTCTGTTACTCATTCTAGTTTGAACAAAGATGTTAAGCGATACAATCGTAAAAACTTGATGGCATGTAATAATGTAGACACTCACAGTGAGTTTGCTTGTACTAAAGCTAGGAATGTTTTTTGTAATTCTAAGATGCATGCTTTTGTTGATGTGAATGATCTATTTGTTTTTGATGATGTGAGTATTAGAAAATCTCATGTTAGCAATATCATGTTTAGGAAAAATCTTAGTGAATCTGTGAACGAGCCTTCTAGGAGTAAAACAAATAAATCTTTACCTAGAATGGTGTCTAAATGGATTCCTAAAATGAAACCATTAGCTGAACCCGTAGCTAAATGGATTCCCAGAGTTAAGCGTCAAATAGATAAAATTAATAAGACACCTAACTCACCGGGACCCATTTACAAATGGGTACCCAAAGTTTGTTGAATGTCTTTGGTTGTTTTATTTATTGCAGATTGTCCAGATTTGTCTTTGGATCATCGATTCCGGTTGTTTAAAGCATATGACGGGTAATCGTGCGCTTCTAACGAACTTTGTGGTTATTGCTAGATATGGAGATGTGGTTATTGGTTCTATGACTATGTTAGCCTTAATTTTATTAAGACGAACAAGAATGTTATCGGTCTTATTAGTCAAAATTAGTCTTGTTAATTAATAGGCTAGTCGGGTTAAATGGGCTTGGATTGTAATCTAATATTGTCCGTGTTTCGGGCTCAAAGCCTAAGATATGCCAAGCCCGGCCCAAGTAACAAGCCTATATGCCTACATGTTGGCTAGGGGTATAAATAGGACCCTCTCCACACATGGAGAGGGTGTTGGTTGCATTTGTTTCATTTTTGTAATCCTCCACTTCTCTCTCTAATCTAATCTTCTATCTTTTGTTTCTCTCTCTACTTTCTCTCTCTATTTTTTGCTTATTTGGTATTACTTATTATGTTATGTTTGGATTAAACATGTAGGACAACAAGTGGTACCAGAGCTCATGGGATGATTAGCTAGATTGTGTGTGCGTTTTCTTGGTTAGATTCGATCAAAAGTTTGGTTTTTGAAGGTTTATGGTCTCATTCTTGACACTCTTTGATTCTCACGATTGTGGTGTTAAAGTTGGTGTTTTTATAGTTGTTATAGCCTTCTAGGATCAAGTTGTGCAAAAGAAACCAAGCAAAAACGTTCAAAAGGGTGATTTTTAGGTGTTTTTAGGTGGAAAAAGTCGTGTTTTTCATCACTACGTTTTGTCTCTTTGGCGAATTTCTTGACTGCATTTTGTCTCCTGCATTTTATCTACTGCGTTTTATCTCCTGCGTTTTGTCTCCTGCGTTTTGTCTCCATTAGGATGGTTTTTGTCTATGCGATTTTCTACTGCGTTTGCAATAATTTGAAGACCAATATGCGTTTTTTTGGAGAACTCTGCCCAATCATTTTTGACTGCGTTTTGTCTAAGACTCTTCATGGTTTTGTCTAGACTCTTTCACTGCGTTTTGTCTATGACTCTTACTGCGTTTTGTCTAAAGACTCTTCCTGCGTTTTGATCTAGACTTTTCACTGCGTTTTGTTAAGGACTCTTCTTTGCGTATTGTCTAAGATTCTAACTGTGTTTTGTTTTAAAAAAGGGAATGTTTTCTTCACTGCGTTTAGTCTAAGACTCTTCACTGCGTTTTTGTAAAGGACTCTTCACTGCGTTTTGCTATGATTTTCATGTGTTTTGTTTTAAGATCTTACTCGTTAAACTCTTTTCAACCAAACCAATTCATAGTTAACACATATCACCTAATCTAACAAACAATCATCACTTTTAACATACAATCACTAATCATTGTATCTATCCAACAATTATCATAATACAATCAACATTCCATAACACTTTAATTCGATATCATTCACAACATCAAATTGTCAAACTACATACCAATTGCCAAACTCAAAATCAAGTGTTCTATCAGAATGACACGTTTCTTTGTGTTTAATTTCTTATAAGTTAGCGAAGAACAACTTTTTAAGAATTATATGTATGAACAAGTCTTTAATCGAGCAACTCAGTCATAATTAAAGTTTCTCACAGATACTTTACAAGATTTTGGTACCATGCCTATTTTCAAGGAACATCTCTCAAATTGGATTTCTAGAACAAAACATCTATCAAAGAAATAATTTCTTTTGAGATTGATTGCTAAGACTACTTTGACCAAAATCAGAAAACGTTTGAAAACTGCTTTCAATCATAATTCAAGGAGTATGCAGTAAATATACTAGATTTGTATGCTCAATCCTTCTCGATGCATGAATTTTATCATGGATTCCAATTGGGAAATTACGTGAAGAGATTCACTTTCATCAACAAGAAACTCCAACGTGTTTGAAACAAAAAGAGAGTTAATGTACACACAAGAAGATCATTCAATCAATTCTGCATTGAAATGTTGACTCATTGAAAGTTGATTTAGTTGTCATAACAAATACGTGTTCTGAAAAAGAAGACAATAATTCAGAGAATGTATCAGCAAATTAGTAAAGGAATCAGCTTTGATTTGCAACAACAGATGTGGCATGCAATCAAATACAAGTTATCAAAAGAAAGATGCATGGCATATTTTCGATCTCTTCATTCACACCTTCAAGTTCTTTCTAAAGAAGACTTAAAAGGCACTCGCATCGAACATGGATTCAAACAGGCATTCATGTCACTCTTTGGTCAAGATGCTAATACTTTCACAAGTACGATGCTTCTCAACGTAGATCAACCACAAAACCAACTTGAAAAAGATGAATTTCAAGAAGATGGATCCATGGCAGCTTTTTGGGTGGTAAACAATCAGTTTCAGAAGTTCATCGATTCATAGTTTACTTTGGATTATGACAGTCAAATAACAGACAAGTACTTTATTGAATACACTGGAATTGACGTTAAACACTTCAAAGATACACTACTCCAACACATGAGTAATGTTAAGAAGTCTGTTGATGAAAGAACACGTCATCAAAGACAGTATGATAGAAGGGTGAATAAAAGACAGTTGCAGACGCACAAGAGTAAGATTGATATGGGTAAAGCAGTAGATGATGATTTGGTTGACACAAAAAGCATTAGGACAGACTCAACAGTGCAAGATGAAAGCAGCAGGTCAGGGAATGATACAGATGCTGATGATGCAGATATCAGACCCATATATGACGAAGAGCCAATGACTGAGGTACAATTGACTGCTGAATGTAATATCTTTGCTATAGGACAACAACATACTGAGCAACCTGAAATCATTAATGAAGGTAGGGTTGACCAGTATCCTGAACAATGTCAAGTTAAAAGTCCTATGCTTGATTCATCACCTGATAACCAGACAACTGAATACTCAAAACAATCACTCGAGTCTGAAAATATTTTACTCAAAAAGACTGTTGCCCAATTTCAAAAAGATTTTTCAAGAATGGAAGCACATTGTATTGCTCTCGAACTTAAATATCAAAATCAAGCTTTAAAATCGGGGCAACATGGTCAAATTTTGAATGAAACAAGTAATAAAGCCAAGATTAAAAAGGAAATAGATGCATATGAAACAATAAACATCGAATTAGAACATAGTGTGGCTAAATTACTTACAGAGAATGAGCATTTAAATAAGGAAAATGAAACTTTGAAAAAGCATTACAAAGATTTGTATGATTCTATTAAAATTACGAGATCTAAGACTATAGAACAGAAAACTTCTTTGCTTGCTAATAATGCTGATTTAAAAGCTCAGATTCAGGAAAAGGTTTTTGCAATTGCTGCTTTAAAAAATGACTTAAGGAAGTTAAAAGGGAATAGTGTAGATACTAAGTTTGCTAAAACATCAGTCCTGGGGAAACCGGTTTTACAATCACTAAGAAACCAATCAGTTGTTAGACAACCGAATGCGTTTAAATCTGAAAGGCCTCAAATGTCAAAACCACGGTTTGCCTCCCAAGTTGATGTGAATAACAATTTGTCAAGACCAGTAACTCAACACTATTTGCCTAAGAGAAGAGAATCTATTTTTGCAAAACCTGATCATATGATTGCATCTAGCGAATCTAGGAATAGTTCTAAGAACATGCCAAGATTTAGTTCAAATGACATGGTTCATAATCACTATCTAGATGAAGCTAAGAAAAAGACACAAGAAAGAGATAGGAACTCAAAAACTAGTGTGATGTCTTCTATTAGATTTCAAAGCACTGCTGATGGTAGCAAACCAAAACCAAAGAGCAACAATCAAACACCTAGGAGTTTGCTTGTATCTAAGACTAGTTGCGTAACAATAACGGCTGTGCCAAAAGAAGATCACTCTAAGAGTTCTAGTTCTTTTTCAGATTCCAAAAACTTTGTTTGTTCTACAAGTCATAAGTGTATATTTAATGCAAATCATGATGCGTGCATAACAAAACTCTTAAAGGAAGTAAATTTACATGCTATGATTCAATCTCATAAGACTAGAAACAGTAACAACCCCATGAATCAAAAGATTCATACTCAGAAACCTGGTAGGCAGATCTTTACTACACATAGGTTTTCTCCTAATAAGACTTCAGCTGTGTATGAGAAAATATCTCCTAGATCTGATCTTAGGTGGAAACCCACGGGTAGAATTTTCAAATATGTTGGTCTTAGGTGGATTCCTACAGGAAAGTTATTCGACTTTTACATAAGCAAGGTTGACAGTGAACCCCCACATGGTTCAAGTGTAGATATCCCTAATATTCATGAATGCAAACAAACTCTGGATGTAAGTGTAGGTACATCAATCAATGTTCAGAAGGAATAAAGTCTTGATTTAAGTGTAGGTACATTATGTAATGTCAACAAGGAAAATCTTAGAGTGTGGTTGCTGAAAAAGCTAATATCTTAAAAACCAGTGTCATAGTGGATTCACAATTGATGAAATTACAATGACGTTTGAACACATCAGTTCAATCCTCAATCCTAAATGTCAAATATGACGTTTGATCACAACAGATCAAGCCTCGAACCTTAATGTCAAATGACGTTTGATCTCAACAGATCAAGCCTCGAACCTTAATGTCGCCTCGCACCATAATGTCAACAAAAGTTCCTACAACATAAATGATAGAGTTGGAAAGTCTATTCGGTCCTTTGTTCGACGAATATTTCAATGGAGAAAATTAAGTTGTTTCAAAGTCATCCGCTGTTACTACTGCTGATGCATCTGATAAACGTCAACAACAACCTATTCAACTTTATCTACTTCAACTCTAGCAACATCTGTCACTGCTAATGGAAACTTCGATTTGTAAATATTTTTATTTTTCTCTTTATTTTGATTTATAAATATTTTTGAAAAAGAAAATACAAAATATAAAACCAACAAAAAGAAAATAGAAAAATATAAAATCTAGAAAAACAAAGAAAAATTTCAAAAATACCAAAAAGAATCTTCTCGACATGTCTCTTGGAATCGATAACATTTACGTACCTAGAAATGTCGATTAACATTGACACGGGTGTGTAAATGAAGTTCGAGCAAGAGTTCAAACGTTTCAAAACATGTCATTTCTAAATTTTCTATATGACTTATGTACATTTTAGTGCATAACTCGAACCTGAAAGTAATAGGGAAGCGTACGCTTCAGTGCGCTTACTCTACAAATAAAAGAGAAGTCTTCTATCATGTTTTTAAAAAATCGTTGAACACAATTTTTCAAAAAGAACTTTTCATGTCAAATTGTTCACAATATAATTGTGATATCTTTCCATAATAAGTGGTATTTGTTAAAATTGTGTGTTCAACACTCCCTTCCTCGAATAAGTTTAAAAAATTATGGTATCAATTTTTCTCAAAATGTCATATTTATGTAGATTAATTTTTGAGGGGTAGCTTTTAAAACAAAGCATTTTAATGTGTTGGTACATCTCATACATGTCCATTTTATGTATCCAAACACATTTCGTGAAATTAAAATGTGGAAATTATAATGTCAATTAATAATATACATTGTTCACTAAGGCATCTCACTCCGTCTTCAACATATTTGTGGTGTCATATCATTTTTTCCTTGTAACGTCAAGTTTTAAAAATTAGTGGTATCCCACATACTATGTTGAAGGGGAGCTATCAGAAAAATGTATTCATGCAATATCGTGGTATAATTTTTCTCCCCATGGAATTTTTCATGTCATAAATTTTAATCAATAGGTATTTGAAATACTAAGAGATTTATTATTTAAAATAAGGGGAGAAAATGTGATTAAAATATGATATAGAATAATGTGATCTTTAAGACTCTAAGTGCAACTCTTTCCTTCATGTGCAAAACAATTTTGAATCTCGGAGCACATGTGTAGGTGGAGTATTTCAAAATGTCTGTATCAATGGTTTTATGGTTCGATCTCTATACCCAACAACCAATTAATCTCACGACGTCGATGAAGTCATAAGGTGGTTAAGGTTAGGTATAAGTCCAATGATCCAACCAGAACCAGAGGGATCTACCCAAGGACATTCCATAGATAGAATTAGAAGTCCTTAGGTATGATTGGAGATGAATGAGAATAAGGAAATAATGCCGACTAAGATTGAGCTAACACTTTAACAATCACAACAAGGTGTTAGTGATGATGGCTTGGTAAGCATTGAAGGGGTTGAAGAATGAAAAAGAAAAATATGGATAAAGGGTGAAAACAAAGCATCCTTTCACATAACTTAGGCAGAAACCGGGTTACATAATCTACCAAAATCACAAAGATGATTGTTGGTATTGAAGAAAGCCGCCATGGACCCAGTGATGCAATGCACAACCCTTCCCAGCCATTCGAGTTTCTCTTAAAAGAAACTTATCTCATTTGTCACGGAGATACACACGTTATCTATTGACATCTCACTCCGAGATTGTTGATATTGAATAGGTGGCAGTCTACTCCAGCCTTCGATTACTAAAACCAAAGTGCACAAATCGAGTCTAGAGCCAAGAAGAGATCAAATTATAAATCTCATTAGGACACAATCTCAAAATACACTTGTTGAACACCATAAAGTTCACAGGTTGTTACAAGAGTCCTACACATTATCCTTGAGATCTTGCCAGAACATTCAGAGTGATACTCTTTAGTATTTACAGTGCCGAATGGAAATCCTGCTTGAGCCAACATCAAACAAGCTCTTGGTAGGTGACTTGCAAGATTCTATATGAATCGAACTTGTGACAACTGGATATCCATTTGGTCCAGTATATGAATTAACGACTTAATAAAAAAGATAGTAACTATCTGATTCACTCTTACCGTGTTGTCTGCTTTGAACCTCCGTAACGAGAAGGCTAAGTACACAAGCTGTGAAACCCTGTCAAGAAGATTCATATGAATTCTATCTGATCATCAAAGCAGATATTATACTGACTTAACGGGGAACTGTGGTTATTGCACTCGTATTTCGACAAGGAGACAACAAGACACATTCGTATCATCCGATGTGTTTTACTCACTAACCTTTTAAATGCAGATTCAATCGTCGGTGTTGCAACCATGTACCAGTGAAGTCAGATTCATTACCACATACTCATACTCGAGCTCTAAAAGTTAACCATTTAGCATCAAGAGTGTTGATCCTAAACTTCCTTAACGTTCTTCAAAGTCAAATCAAGAACCGTATTTTGGGGAGATTGTTAGCCTTATGATAATATAAGTCAAACAAGAATGCAACAAGTATGAGTATGTCGGTCAAGAGCACAAGTTGATCAAGAAAGTCAAATCAAGATGATTCAAGTCAAGGAGATGATGCAAGATAAAGATCTTAAGAACTCAAAGTCAAAAGATAAAGGCTCAAGATCAAGCTCACAAAGCATGAAGGAACAAAGCCATTACAAACAAGAAAAGACCAAGACAAGACCAAAGAAGGTGAATCTCAAACGTCATATCTTCAACACTGGGGAAGATAAAGTCAAATCAAGATAACAAGAATGTCAACGTTGGGGAGATCAAAGAAGACCTCAACATTGGGGGAGATTGTTAGCCTTAATTATATTAAGTCAAACAAGAATGTTATCGGTCTTATTAGTCGAAATTAGTCTTGTTAAGTAATAGGCTTGTCGGGTTCAACGGGCTTGGATTGTCATCTAATATTGTCCATGTTTCGGGCTCAAAGCCCAAGATAAACCAAGCCCGACCCAAGAATAAAGTCCACACACTTCATATGGGTATGAGACTATAAATAGGACCCTCTCTACACATGGAGAGGGTGTTGGTTGCATTTGCTTTCATTTGTAACTCACAAAACTTCTCTCTAATCTAATCTTTCTCTCTTGTTTTTCTCTCTACTTTCTCTCTTTAATTTTCCATTTTTCCTTTATCTCTTTTCTAGCTTATTGCTTATTGGTATGGCTTATTGGTGTGATATGGGTTAAGTTTTGGGATAACATTTGGTATCACTCGCCACGGGTGGGTTTAGTGTTTAGTTGTGGTAAAACAAGTACAGCTTATTTGAAAAGTTTGCTCTAGGTTATATTCAGGCTTATTCCATCTCATTTTCAACTTATTTTTTTCT
>BQNB010123892.1:0-18044 GCA_026074375.1 Tanacetum coccineum
CTAAAAATAGCAGGTTTCTATAAATAGTAAGTTTCCATAAATAACATGCTTCTATAATTAGTAGGTTTCTATAAATAGTAAGTTTCCATAAATAGCATGTTTCTATAAATAACAGGTTTCTATAAATAGTAAGTTTCCATAAATAGCATGTTTTTATAATAGCAAGTTTCTATAAATAGCAGGTTTCTATAAATAGTAAGTTTCCATAAATAGCATGTTTCTATAAATAGCATGTTTCTATAAATAGTAAGTTTCCATAAATAGCATGTTTCTATAAATAGTAGGTTTCTATAAATAGTAAGGTTTACATAAATAATATCAAAATGACATTTTCTACCTCCCAACTTATTTTATACAGAATATATTAAATATAATAACATGTCTAAAACAGACCCCATAGTTTCATAAATTACAAATCACCCCCTTAAACTTTTAAATCACAATTCGGCTAACTAATTAATTCACAAAACCCTAATTTATTTTTTCCCAATCACAAACATAATTATTATTCAATCATTGGCATTAAATACACCTGGAAAAAATAGCAAAACCCTAACCCTAATTTATTTTATCATTTTTCTTTCCTTTTTCCTTTTATTCGAAAATCGACAAACCAAGAAAATCCCCAAATAATTATTCGAATCTTTTCTAAATTTTTCCAACAATTTTTCTGAGTCATATATGATATAAAAAACCTTAGAAAAATATAAAATCAAATGTACAAATATTATTTGTGCCGATTTCACAATTAGCTAAAAATTAGGGTTTCGAACATGTTTTAATTATTTCGACCAAAATAACATGCATGATAATTTTTCTTAAGCATAGAACGAATTAATATGATGAAAAATGAGATACAAAAATACCCTTGATGATCCTTGGTGATTTGATGAATTATAGAACTCGGTTGTGTTAATTCGAACCCAAACAAATACCACAATCGAACCAAGCACTCTACAATCTTTCCACTATTTTTCCCACCTTCCTTGATCTTCAAAACACCTTAGAAAAATCGTCTAAGCCTTGGAAAAAATTCTTATGCCGCCTCTTTTAATTTTAGGGTTTTCAGTGTGTTTTTGTTTTAGGATTTAACAAATAAAATGTATAAAAGAAATTTAATAGATATTTGGCCGAGTTTTTGGGGCTTTTAATTAGACTAAAATCAGATTTTAAAATTAGCCAAATTATTTTGTCATTATCTTAATTTATTTTAATTAAATTTGTAAAGTATAAATACATAAACATTAATATTTTCGGCATAATTATATATATATAATTATTAATTATTTTTCTTATATAATATAAAGTATTTTAATCTTACATAAATTTCATAATTGTCATATGTTGGATTTTACATAATTTTCTATAATTAAAATGGTAATTTAGCAATGCTTTTTATGGAAATTTTTCTTGCATTAGGTATTTTGGTAATTTTATACACTTGATGAATTTTTTAGGTTTTTTTAACACGAAAAGTCAAACAAACTATCTTAAAATCAAGGAACTTGGAATCTTTCTTATTTAAAGAAGTTGAAGTATTTGAAGAGAATAAAGAAGAGTATTGAATAAGTAAGTTCAGCAAGATTGATACTTTTGGGATTTCCTATAAATCTTGAAGCTATAAAGGCAAAATTGAAAAGATATGGAGAGGAGCTTCAGACAAAGACTTCAAAAGAAACAGAATGATTAATGATAAAGATGTTCCAACTATAGGAGAAAAAGTTGCTGAAGTAAAGGAAGAAGAGCAAATAAAAAGAACAGGAAAAAGAAAGAAGCAAAAGGCTAGGAAAGGTATACATGTAGACAAGAGTGCACAAGAAGATTCAGAAACTGATAAAGAGGAATTAGTAGAAGCTATGAATCCTACTCCTTTGACTACAAAATATGATAGTGTGGCAAATTGGAAGATATTTCAGCAAGGTTAAAGAAGTGTTTATCAGATAATAAGAGCAAATAGAGCTGATACAATCTACATGAGCTTTGGAGCTATGATTAAAGACTTCACTAGAGTGGTTCTTATAAAGTTGTATAGGTTGGTAATGCAGAATATGGAATAAATAGGCCTAAAGATGCTTACGACAGAGTGATTTGGAGTGATCTTAGGACTATGTTTGATCCACCTCTCATTAAAGATGCTATTTGGAGCTTACCACTTCAACAAAAGATGGTCAGTTGGAGATATTATGATAAGTGTGAAGTGCATTGTTTAACTTTGGAGGCATGTACAATCTATATGTTAGCGGATAGAAAGTATCCATTGTCAAAAGAAGCTTGCCAAGTGATGCTGAAAATGAAGCTTTTAGATGGAAAAATGAATGAAGTTTGCTATAAAATTTTGAAGTCATGGTGAATCTTCTTGTAAGGATGACTCGGTGCATGACTCAAGATTGATAAAAGTAAAAAAGGCTTTTTCACTAAACCTTACGTTGTTGTATGATGAAGCACATGAGGTGCTAAACATGATGACTTTGTGAGAGGTGAAAGAGGTGGCAAAAGATGGTGATGACAATGCAAGCAACTAATTATGAATGCTTATTAATAAAGTGTTGACGATGATTATGCATGTATGAATATGTAATGGGAGATATTGATTTTAGTATGATAAATGTGCGAAAGAGCACAAATTAACTTGATAAAGAAAATGATCTTTACCGACCTACACAAATCCAAATGAGTTAGTTTTAAGTCCAACACAAAATAAGAGTAAGAATATCATTTTACAACATGATAGTTCAAACATTTATACTAACAAATACGAATGAAACTTGTTCAAATATTATTAGATAATTGATTTATCAAGTAGACACATAGATAGACATATATACAAACAAAACATGTTCGCTAATACACACACAAATAGGAATACCCTTAAACTAAGCGAAGAGGAGGACATATGTTGCAACTAGCTTAAAAAGTAATAATACATGTTCGAAAAATATTAGATAATTCTATGAGTTTTAGAAGGACTTAAGTACTAGATAAGTTAAAACCAACTATTGGGTAACCTTAATACAAGTATAAATAACCTAATTAAAGTGTTGGATTTAAAAGTTAACTACATCAAACGGCAAAATGCCTACTGTAGAATCGACAGGTACAGTTCCTTTTGTAGATGGGAACCGCCCTGCACATGGAACCGGCAGGTGCATACCAGCATACCCAAAATTTATAGAAGTCTAAAAACGCGGCAAATAGCTTTTAGGATTATTTTTCTTCCTAAAGAGTGATCAATATACTTTTATAGATGAGGCAAGTATCTATTAGAGTGACCAAAGTAGTAAGAACCTATAATTCCTAGATAAACCAAACGCTCCCTTAATTTAATTTTCAAATAATGTTAGGATATCAAAATAAGCCAAATAAGGTGCATACGACCATAAATATATGAGATTATACACATAACATCAAGTATTCAGAAAGCACATCTAAGGTAGCACCAAGTAGGTTTAGCCAAACACAAGTTTCATGAAGAAGATGATTTAGATTAGTAATTCGATTGCACTAACAATGACGTGAAAGATATGTGTCAAAGGAAACAAATAGACACAAGATCCAAAGATCATGTTTAGATAATAAAGTTGAGATGTACTATATTTAAAAGAAAATCCTAGACTTCTACATGTATACAAAAAAAATATTTTGATAACGTAAGTGCACAAGAGCAAACAAGTCATGTAGCAATGTCATATAAGGAGCAAGATGAAAAGATCATGCAAACCATGTTTAAGCCTTAACATTTAGTATCACGTATATAAGCATAAAAGCATTTAAAAGGGAAACAAAACCTTCCTAAGTTTATGCATATGATAATTAATCAAATAGTTATCAAATACCAAGACTACGATAAGAAAAATAATCAAACAAGAACATACAATCAACCTATGTATATGCAATGCCAGATGATATGATAGACTAACGAAAGAAAGATTATATTTACAACTAGTATGGAAATCGTAGTATTAGTGTTGTTTTGGGGGAAGTGAACAAGATAGAGAACTAGTGGTTAAAGAGGATTGACAAGTATGAAATAACAATGTTGAAATGTGTAGATAATTTTAACAAAGTGTTTTTGAAATCAACATGAGCAAAAATATTTAAAACCTTTGGCGGATACGCCATGACCCGAATCTGACTTTTTGTTATTAATTTATAAACTGAAAATAATATATTACCAATCATCATTTAAGATTTTTACATATAACTAGACTCAATTACATTTAAAAAGGCGGGTGGCATAACTTCTAACTCCATACTGTTGATTTTATACGAAATTCTCAACATGACCCATATTGTGCAAAACTTGTTGTCCCGATTTTATATATGGCTAAAACGACCAAAACTCAACTTCTATAACTCAATATAACATCAAAGCTTCCAGAATTTATTCATAAAATATATACGTCAATATCAAATACACACTTGGTCTAAATGAACCGCGGAACCATTCTTTACGGGTTTTGCCAAACAATTGACCCGTTTTAACCATAATAATAACTTATTAATTTGACCCGCTTTAAAATATGCATTTAAAAATATAACAAGACATCATTTCACTTCATCATTACATGAGTATTTCGGATGAAACATTTACGTTGCCAATCCTACTTTGATGTGCATAAATTTTATAACAATATTTTTCCAAACACTTAACTAACTTACTTAGTTCCTATTCTTAAGTGCTTTATTAAGATATTGAGATTATGCAAGATGTTGATATAGCATATGCAAAGAAAGAGATATATGCCTATATGAGGTGCACGATACCTAGCAAAGCCTCATTGTGCAAAAACATGAAATCGACAAACAAATGAACAAATAGCATGCCAAACAAGACACTTATGTTCCATAAACAAACAAACGCAAATACAAGATGAAAACAAGGGAAACAAGTAGTCATATAGCGTATCACACATTATAATTATTATTTCTACTAAGTTGAGTTACTGAAACATTTACGAAAGTGCATTTTTGACAAAGCTAGGAGTTAACCCAAACACTCCTTTTAAACCATATAAATATTCTTTAAGAACCTAAATTAACAAATGAGGGAATGAAAGACATGATAAGGCAGACACATATATTTCACAAATAAACAAGCTCAAATACAATTAGAAATAAGCATATAATCAATATAAACAATGCAAAGTAAAACAACTAGTCACATAGCATACAAAAATATTTTTCTTCGCTCTGCGTTAAATATAACGGTGTATAACAAGCTTGATTAGTTTCTAAAATACTTTAATTTCAAGGAAGGACGTATCAATGTTCTGTTGGAAATTTAGTACAATTGTGGGAATCAGATCATACTTGGAAATAGGTTTGGAGGTACGAAGTGTACAAGCATTAAGTCACTGATTTTTCCTGACTCTTTTAGTGGTTAGAATTAAATAGGTGGTTACAAACATTTAAGTGGCATGTTTGACTATATTAAATGTTTTGTAACAACTTTTGCCTATTTACATGGCAGATTTGACTGCATTGATGACCATATATTTAATTTGGTCATGTAATAACTAATTCCTAAATTATAGAGGATAATTATGAAAGAGATTAATTGGCCATTAATCTCTCATTAATTTCATGAATATGTTTTTAGTAAATCCCTATAAATAGGGATCACAATTGCATGGACAAACACACAAAAAACAAAAACACATAGAAACACAGGGTTCTTGATCTGTGCCTAGAATAAGAACAAACACACACATAATCATCTACCATACACATAATGAGAAATTTCGTCGTTGTTTTTGGTGTGTTAGAATATATACGATGAATAACCTTGCTTATTATATTATTTAAAATAAAATAGGTTCCCCTTTCCATGTAGGGGGTTTGTGGTTTATTGAGGTGGTATTGGGAAATTACAATTAGAAAAAAGCATTCTCTTCATCCAATATAACTACAGATGCAAAGTAAAAAACAACTCTAGTCACATAGCTTACAAAAATATTCTTTCTTCGCTCTGCTTAAATAAAACGGTTGTATAACAATCTTGATTAGGTTTCTAAAATACTTAAATTTCAAGGCAAGGACGTAATCCATTTTCTGTTGGAAGTTTAGTACAATTGTGGGAATCAATCATAGCTTGGAAATAGTTTGGAGGTACGAAGTTTATACCCATTAAAAGTCACCGATTTTCCCCCTGACACTTTTAGAGGTTAGAATATTAAATGGGTGGTTACAAACATTTAAGTGGCAGGTTTGACTACATTAAATATTTTGTAACAACTTTTGCCTATTTACATGGCAGATTTGACTGCATTAATGACCATATATTTAATTTGGTCATGTAATAACTAATTCCTAAATTATAGATGATAATTATGAAAGAAATTAATTGGCACATGTGTTTAGATATGTGTTTAGATATATAATTAGCTCAATTACAAATAGTAATGATTACTTATTAATATCTATTAACCAAGTTGAAACAAAAGTAAACACACATAATCATCTAGCATACACATAAGGATATTCGTCGTTGTTTTGTGTATTAGATATAACGATGTATACTTAGCTTGATTTGATTTGAAAATAAAATAGTTCCTCCCCTTTTCAAAAATTAATTAAGATCAATATTTTGAAAGGACAAATACACTATTTTTCAAAGATATACAAGTTTTACGTTAAAACAAAACTCAAAGTTTTGACCACTATGTAGTATTTTTCATTTCTAAATTATTTAAGTTTAGAATAAATATTTGAAAGTATTTTTAAATGAAAGTAGACTCAATTATCTTCGAAATAGCGGGTGGCACGACTTCTACAGACTTACGGTTAATTTTATATGATTTTTCAAAGTTTGCTAAATTCTGTTGAAACAGACAGATGACCCCCAGATATATTTGGGGGCCGCCCTAGCATTTATGGGACCGCCACCAGAGACCCAAAAACAAGTTTTTAGTATAAAATCATTTGGTGACTTAATATAGGGACGTAGGACTTCAGAAAGTTGTTTCAGCACATGAAATACGTGTTTTAGACATTATTTCTACTCTTACGACTTAGACAAACATAAGTTAACACTTTCAAGTTCTTTTGAGAAAAATTTCCTTCAAGCTAGTATACGAAGTATATTTAATAACAAAACTAGTACGAATCAAACAACAAAACACTTTTCATATTTAATCCCCCATCATGTGTAATTTGATACATGGATCGTACTCTATTTTAAAAACCATTTGTTTTGAAAACTAGAGCGGCGTGGCTCTGATACCAATTATGGAAACCGTAGAGGGGGGAGAGGTGAATACGTTTCCTTTAAAAAATTTAAGATTAAAGATTATATCACTCTCTGTCGGTGGTCCCATAAATATATTGGGGCCGTCTAGTACATCAGGGGGCCGCCCTATTTAAAGGGACCGCCTCTAGAAGAGGTTTTCAGACTAGATCATTTGTATCAAATCACCAATCAAGTTTGACGCAATATGAGAAGTGTCGATAATGGATTTACAATTACTAGCGCATATTTTACCAATATATCCACACTCACAATGTTTACTACAAAGAGCTACACAACCATGACTAACACAACATACACAACAATTCACACAATCATAAGCACAATGCAAGTGTAAAAGTAAAGAGATAAATGTAAAGACATAAGTAAAGAGAAAGGTAAAAGAAAATGTAAACTGACATGATGATTTATAGTGGTTTGGTCACGAAGCTCCTCTTCGCCCTACTCCACTCCTCGAGTATCCAACTCAAGAGTTACTTCACTAATCAACAAGCTCCCTTTCGGCGGAGAAAACCTTATACCAATGCTTACATTATTTTCCGACACTAAGCTAGATGTCGAGTCCTTCTTCGGGTACAACCAAACCCGTTATGTTTTATGGCCCAACATAACAAACCTTGTGTTTTATGGCCTAAACACATAAATCGCGTCGCTTACATTATTTTTCGACACTAAGCTAAATGTCGAGTCCTAATCTTAGCTAGAACCAATCTACCACTTCACCAATGTATTTTAAGACCTAAAATACTAACCAACCCAAATCAAACCATCCTATCAAATACATCATTTGGATCTACCCACTACAAAGATTAGATGACATGGACTCGTTCTATATGTAACAATATGTTTCAAATGGACTAACTAGACTTACATTAACTTCGGGATCTTGAAGTATCCAATACGAAGTTTCTTATCTTGCACTTGAGGAAAAGGAGGAAATAGATAGAAGATTTGATAACATTATAAAAAGATTAACCCTGTTGAATGATCAAAGATTTAGAGACGATTTAATGAGATCTAAAACGAGAGAAAGAACAGAAGAAAATCGTGCAAAAAGGGTTGTGAAATAGTTTGAGGTGAACACACTTGGTATAGAGTTAATATAACAGCTGTCAAGAAACGGCGGTCCCAGATATATTAGGGGGCCGTCGGATATTTAAGGGGGCCGCCGACCTATTTAAGGGACCGCCTCGACAAAATATTTTTGTCATTTTGTGGTGACAAACTTGTCTGGTGAAAGTGACACTTGTTTTGGGAGGAAAATGGCTAGATTTGAATTTTGAAATAATTACTACATAAAACATTTCTTTATAATTCAAAAATAATTTGTCTAATTAATTTTTGAGAAATTGTTTTGTTACATTTATAAAAATGTAATGTTTAAGACAAAAACTTATTTCTTTGATCATCCTACAAGTTTAATGTTGTTTGTACATACCTTATGTGATTTACGTCGGGTGCAAACAAATGTCGGTGTTAATGTAGACTTGAGACGTCAAGAGATGTATTGATGATTTGTGATTACGAGTAACTAGCGCACTTTACGTTACGTATTACAAGTCACATGTTTGTCATCACCAAAACATAAAGAGATCGTATAGATTAAATATTGTAATATTTGCACTAACACCCTCACAACCTTTTAGGTAATATTAACACAAGTATTATTTACTTTCAAAAACCATTTCCCTCCTCCTTTAATCACCAAAAACCAGCCCCCTCCCAAAAAAGGAAACCCCAACATGTGCTTTTCATCTTGTAAACCACAATTTGTCAAAACCATGATAAATTTGTATATAGGAGCCACCATAAGCCATATCCCCTCAAATTGGTAATCCCCCCTCTCTTGTACAACACGTAGAATGTCCAAGACTAGCCCACACAACCCCATACACACTCAACATTCATTCTTGTGTATACTAGTCACTATTGAGAGCAAAAGAAGCTTTAAACCTTACCCTTTCTTTTTACTATATAAAGAAACTACCTAACATTTCATTTACCACACTTTCATATACACATATCACTCTTTATTTCTCTCTAAAATCAGCATCTAAAGGACCAAGAACAAGGGTGTTTACAACATTGGTTAAATGTTTACAAAGGGTTTGCAAGAAAGTTAGGGTTTTGGAGTATTAAACTAGGGTTTTCATTAGTTACTAGGTTGTTCTTGCATCATTTAGCATCCATATTCATCCAACTTTGTTGTGGTTAGATCCTAAGGTCTTATCACTTGCATTATTATTTCCCCGATTGAATTGTTTGCTTGAGGTGAGTCTCATAGCCCCTATTTTACTTGTTTTGAACTATTTTGGGAGATAATATACGCTCGTTTACAAACTCGAATACATGCTCGTTTACAAACTTATTTTCTTGCTCAGTTACAAACTTATTTACATGCTCATTTCAATTAGTATTTATTTTATTACACGTCACCAATTGCTAAACACTTTTCATGATACTGTGAGTGAAGCAGTAGTCACAACATACTTTTCATGATATTATGAGTGAAGTAGTAGTCACAACATACTTTTTATGATATTGTGAGTGAAGCAGTAGTCACAACACACTTTTTATGATACTGTGAGTGAAGCAGTAGTTACAAAACACTTTTCTCGATATTGTAAGTGAAGCAGTAGTCACTTTTCATGATACTGTGAGTGAAGCAGTAATCACAGCATACTTTTCATGATACTGTGAGTGAAGCAGTAGTTACAAAACACATTTCTCAATATTGTAAGTGAATGAGTAGTCATAATACACTTTTCATGATACTGTAAGTGAAGCAGTAGTCACAGCATACTTTTCATGATACTATGAGTGAAGCAGTAGTCACAAAATACTTTTCATGATACTGTAAGTGAAACAGTAGTCACAAAACACTTTTCATGATATTGTGAGTGACGCAGCAGTCATTAAACACATTTGGTATCTCGTAAATACTTTACTTAAACGTATGAACTCACCAACTTTATGTTGAGATTTTTAAGCATGTATTTCTTAGGTATAACTCGTATGGACATTTATGAAGTACATTGGAGCATTCACCAAGACATTTATGATTTTCTTATGATGCAAACTCATGGGACCACTTGTTAAAAGCTTATTTATTTCAAATGTATCAACGAGGATACTTTTTAAACGGCTCATATAGAGGTCATTCTCTTATATCTTGTGCTTGTGTATTATGAAGTAACGCCCCAGGTTACCATTCCGTTGCCTATTTTGGGGGTGTTACACTTCCACCAGCGGAAACAATGGTTTTTGGTTTGGGGTTGTTATGAGAATCTTTCGAGAAATCGAGTTTTAAAAGGACCTTCTCCTCGAGGATTCTAAAGGCTTTGTTGGGAGTTTTGTAGAGGAAGATTCCTCTGGCGGCGAGAATTCCTTGAGTTGGATCGTCTAAACCATGATAAAATGTTTGATTTATTGTCCATTTGGTTAGAATGTGTTTTTTTTCGTAACATGGGTGATGCTTTTCCTTTTAAACGGAGCTAAGCTTTCTTCGAAAGTTTCGTTGAGTGTGTTGGTGAATACTACTAAAATTTCATTTAGGAGACGTTTAAACTTTGCAGGAGAAAAGTATCGGCTTATAAAAGCTTTTCTCATTTCATTCCACGAAGTTATAGTTCCTTCATTAACTTCATTCAACCAAATTTTAGCTTCTCCGGATAACAAGAAAGGAAAAGTCATCAACTTAACCGCTTCCTCTTGATTTTCACCATATTATAATAGGCTACTAATCTTGAGAAAATCGGCTATGTGTCGGTGAGGATCAGATTGAATTTGCCCATCAAATTGATTCTCCCGAATCATTTGCATGTGGGCACCCTTGATACCTAAAATTTGTTGATTATGGGGAGTTGAATAATAGACATAACTAGGCGTTGGAGCAATGGTCCTAGTGCTTGACTGATGCGTGTTTTGCTTTAAATATATTTTTACCAAGTTTTAAATTTATAAAACTCGATTACCGATACACACACTAACGGGCAGAGAACCTGGTCGTATGTAGTGCAGTAGTTTCGTAAATCCGAGATCGTCCCAAGAGCTAAGGTTAAATAGTTTAATTTGACTAATGTCACGATTGAAAATGGTTTTAAGATTGATTTTAAGAATTACTAGAAAAATAAATGCAATAAAATAAAAAAATAGAAGATATTAGGGAGAAAGGCATGCTAACCTAACCATTTCATTACTAATGCTATGATTACATTTTCCTGTGTGATGTTTAATTATAAGTTCCATTAGTGGTTCTAAAGTCGACAGACCTGAATTTTCATTTAGGGCATGTCCTATGCTTACTCTACGATTCCCAATTACCTCGTACGATTAACTCGAGATGTGCATCCTATAGCTTGTAGTGTTATACCCCTATCTACCTTAAGATCAATTTATAATCTAATGATATTATCCCTCTCGGAAAGAGTTCCCATTGATTTTTAAGTTTTAATGTGACAAGGCGGTAATCTGGTTTATTCCTACACTAGGGAAGTAGTCAACTTCCCTGTACCACTACTATTCCTAGGTTCACATGGTAAGTATAATTTCAATGATTAATAAGATCTAAGCTCACCTTCTATACTACTAAAAACATGGGATCAATGTTAGGCTATAAGGATATCTAATTGTACCATACTTGGGGGTGGGGGGGGGGGGGTGGGGGGGGGGGGGGGGGGGGGGAAACACTACTAGGAAAATCTTTAATCATAATAACGCAATACATGGTTAGTAAACACTAGGAGTGCTTAGCCGCACATAGTAATTGCAAATGACAAGAATTAATGAATAAAGACATGGATTGAATCGTCATAATTCTTACAGAGAATAAAATGAATGATTAAGTACAATAAGTATGCTAGTGGCTTCTCCCTTGGACCTTCAGATGAAATGCTTCAAACCTTAGGGGTTTGGTTCACCCCTTAGAACTGTGTGTGAAGTGGTGGTGGTGAGTGATGCTGAATGAGCCAGAGGAGGGCTCTATTTATAGGCTTCGAGAGATTTACGGTGTAATCCTTATAGGATGTTACACCATAACCTTGCTACGTAAGCATCTAATCTTCTAGGCAATAAAGTATGTTACGGCGTAACCTTGTCACCTATGTTACGCCGTAACGCTGAGTCAGATACATCATCTCTTGTAATTTTGAATGTTGCATCGTAATCTTGGAGACACTTTACGCCGTAAAGGGTGTGATGACTCATTTCTTCATTAGAGTACGTTACGGAGTAATCCCTCGGGGGTGTTACGCCGTAAACTGCCTTGGACTCTTCACTTTAGTGCATTTCTTGTCCAAAACCCTTGTCTTTTGCTAAAATGCTTACTTGGTCCCTGAAAACTAATAATAAACAATTAAGTAATGTTTTCATACATTAATAGCATATTTGTAAGCATTTTTATAAGGAATTTGATATTAAAATGTACCAACTATTTGATGTTATCAAATATCTTCCCACTTGATTTCTACTTGCCCTCAAGTAAAACCATTTAGAATAATTCATAAAATGATTTCTTCAATTTAACTTGAAGAAATGAATCTATAAACTACTTATGCTAGAAAACATCTGAGTTGAACACCTCATGAAAAGGGGATAAAAAACACTCAACTCTCATTACTAATCTAAGCGTTCAATTTCGGGGTGATCACTCAATTGCACGGACATAGTATGTGTTCTATTATAAGCTTAGAAAGTACACAAGTCTCCACCAACTAGAATTAGGGTCTAAACAGTCTTCATGGAAACATGGGTGACATTTGGTTTATTAGGTGATATAAAGGGTAAGGATAGACATGGGATACACTTTAAATGGTTGTTAAGATAAAAACACAAAACAAATAGTTTAAAGTACACTAAGGTTGTCATAACTAGCTACTGTCCATCCAAGGTCTAAAAGTCTGAGTTTGAAAACTTGATCTTTAATAATGGGCTACTAGTTCCATTCTTTATACTTGTTGAGATGGCTTGGTGCAATAATGGGCTACTAGCTCTATATTTTTTTTATTTTGCACCATCTTTTCATTTTTTAGCACATGGGTGGCTTTTTAGTTTCACCCTCTTTTCTTCATTTTCTTCTTGATAAATATTCAAATGCTACAGGAGTTTATATCTTTAATTATTGCCCCTACAACATCTGATATTTTACGCACATCCCCCCACTTGAGATGAACAACATCAAAAGTGGTGATACATGGGGGGTCTTTATAGATCATAACTGATTAGTATTTCATGAATCCATACAATTCTTGTTCCCATTCCGCCGAACGATGGATTTAAATAGCCAGAGATTTCAATCACAAAGAATATAAAGACTATAAGGTAGGCTAAGGCGAAATGGTGTAACGAAACATATAGGGTTTAAACAGGATTGGCTTGACAAGGTGATCTTTTGGGTTTTCTTGCAACTGGGAGTGAGAGCATCTTAGGGGTTTTACACGGGGAGGTCGACAAGTCAGTGTTGACCACATGCCGATAAAAACACACACATTTAGGCTTTTTGGGTCGATTTCTAAAATGTGCCTTTTTGTTTAGGTCTATTCCAAACTAAACAATATAGGTTCGTAACAAGATGTACATGCCAAGTTCTAAAGTCTACAATACTACTGGCACTCTCATGTATTGGTGGATTCTATGTATAATAGATGAAAACCAGAAATTTTAGGCTTAATCTCACACCACATTTAATTAACAGGATAATAATATGCTCGGCAAAGATTTATTCTAGTTTAGTAAGAAAAATATGTCAAATTTTTAAAGTTGGCACCATTTTTCAAAGAAAACTAGGAAATCAAAGGCAATTATAGGTCAAGTGGTAATTCTACTCCCATCCCCCCTACTTGGTTTGTACATGTCCCTATTGTACAATTAAGAAATGAAATAATAAATCAAAGAGTGATTTTTAGCGAAAGACTCCCTGAGTGTTGCATCTCTTCTCTAAGTGTAATTGCAAGAATTGACTTCTTGCAAAGTGTCTATAGAACAACCTCGTTTCCCCTTAAATCACTAGACAACAAAGAGCATTAAACTTTCATAGATAATATACACTACAATCTAACTCACTTTCGTAGGAATCACGTTGCATTTAGCATATGCAAAAAAGCCTTTTAAACCACTTGGTGGCCCAAGTGGACGAGTGAAGTCTCGTGAGGGTTTCCAAAGAACACGCCCACAAAGTTCATTTTACTTGTACAAGATTTTTAAAAAGGTTTCAAACTTATTTTTTAGTTTTCAGAAAAGGTTTGCTGCGTAACCATGGTATTGGTTACACCGTAAACATGTGGATTTAAAAATTTTATATTTTAAATAAGAAGGTTATAGTTAACAAGAAAATACAGGATTTTTAGCCGCCATATTAATATCATGTTACGGGTGTGACCAAAGTGGTTATGCCTAGACAAAACCTTACTACCACATGAATACGAATTAAGGCGACTTTGAATTCCATTTTCTTATACAGAGAACCTGCAAAATATAGTTAGAAATCAACGAAAACCAACTAATATGCAGAAAATAAAAGACGGGTTGTCTCTTAACAAGCACTTTTGTTTATTATCGAGTCTTTAAGTTAGACTCAAGACGTTCTACGTCTTTCTGCGGATCCTTCTTCCACTGTCCACTTCCTTACGGATCATATCCTTGAATCTTGACCCGTTTTCTCTTCCTAATGGTAAGGCATCCATTAAGTCCTTAGTGACACGAATGAAATTTTAGCCAGTGTTAAACAAATATTTCTTTACTTTAAAAGTTTCTACGTGAACCATTGGTGGGTCATACTCTTTTATATCGATTCCAAGTTTTTGCCTTTCCTCCTCTTCTGATTTTTGATCATGCCACCAATAAGTTTATCCCCTTGTACTTTCCTATAATTTCCCATATATCCTCCAACATATGTCCTTTCTTTCCTATTCCTAATTCATATTCGTTAGATAATTGGTCAATTTCTAGATCGAACATCCACTTATAGTCGTCAAAACTCCTTTCTCATGGATCTTTCACTACATCTTCTTGAAAATAATCAATTAGCCATGTTTTGAGTAGAGTTTTTTTTTACTGGTTCACTTATGTTTGTGTGTCCTACCTTTGTCAATAGCCAATCCTTGAAAGGATAGTCCTTGGGTCTATGATGGAGATTCTCTTGGTCCTTGGTATACCTTGAAGTGGGAGTGTTTGGATTGTTGATACACCATTCTTCAAATCTCTCATCCCAAATCAATCCTTTCTCTTGGTTTTCTCCGTATTTAACTTACAGGAATTCAGGAAATGATAAACCAGCCCCATTTATTTTCTTTCTATCATCATAGTAATAGTACCATTTTTTAAGATCTCCATCTTTATTCATTTCATATATCTCATGGGCTCCATTACACTCTTTTATGTTTGGATCACATGTCGGCCAAAATTTGAGTTCGCCTTCCAGAATTTGTTTAACAGGTTTATAGAAGTGTGTGCTAGGGAGGTTAAATTCAAGTTTTCTTGGCTTCTTACGACTTTATCCTTGCTCTTGATTACAATAATTATTATGCACATCGTTGGTTTCCTCTACCCTAGATGATGCGTCTGAGGGAGTATTAGAGGTTGCGTTTATCATATAAATCTCTCCTATAGGGGTTGTGCAATTATGAATCTTTTTGTCCATATCGAAGGTAACTCTGTCACCTCCAATTCCTAAGGAGATTTCTTTATTAAAGACATCTATTTTGGCATGAATAGTTGCTAGAAATGGTCTCCCAAGAATCATGGTTTCATTACGTGTGTTTAACATATCCATAACCACAAAATCTGATGGGAATAAAAATTTGTCGATCTTGACAAGTACGTTTTCAACTATTCCTATAGGAGATCTTTTTGTCATATCAGTCATTTCAACGAGCATGTCAGTCTTCTTAATTTGAGCTAATTCAAAGTGTTCGAAAATGGATTTGGGTATGACATTAACGCTGGCGCCTAAATCTGCTATAGCATAAAAATTTAAACTTCCAATAGTGCAAGGAAGGGTAAAATTCCCAGGGTTTAACTCTTTCGAAGGTAATGGCATGGCAGGACTTTTGAAGACACATTGTTTGTTTGGACAATTTGAGTGCATTTATTAGATGTGACGGATATCTCATGTTGTCCATTATTGATGGGTGTCTTTTTGTTGGCGTACATTGCTTTACATTGGTCTAATGATGGACTGTTTATTTCATTGGCATCCTTGGTGTGAAATTTTTTTGTTAGCTGCTCGATTTGGGTCTCCAAATTTTTAAGAGAAGCGGCTTGGTTTCAAGTATTAATTTCTGCATTCTCCTGGAGTTTCTTTACCCATTCTTCCATCTCGGTCCTTCTTCGTGTTGATTCCTCCAAGTGTTTGTTCATAAGCTCCTCTAAGCTTGGCCTCTTTTCTCCAACTGGTGGGCGATTGTCCATTCGTGTGTAGTATCCAGGTGGGCCTACACAATACTTAGCTTCACTACTGAAAGGTGAAGGTCGTCCGAACTCGCCATATTTAGCCTCCTCGATGCTTTTTACTTCCTCCTTGAGAGGGTACTATTTGTCAAGATGAGCTCCTTTGCAGTTTTGGCATCCTACTTGAATAGCATGAATGTTCTCTTTTAGTTTCTTCATGTCTCGGCCTAGGTTTTCTAGTTTGCTCACGATAGCAGCGATCCCTTTAGAACTACTACCTTCAATACTTCTGCTGGATGACCCATCATGCCACTTTTGGGAGTGGTCGGCCATAGTCTGAATCGCCGTCAATGCTTGGACAGGTGTCATTCCAGGAATTAGCCCTTGTGAGTCAAGCAATTGGCGGTTCATGGCCCCTAAACCGTTATAGAAGATGTTCACCTTCTGATGGTTATTGATGTCATGAGTGGGGCATTTATACAGAAGGTCGTTATACCATTCTCAAGCTTGGTATAATGTCTCGTCTCCTTCCTGCTTGAAGTTGCGGATTTCTTCAAGCTGCTTGCCAGTTTTTAATGGTGGACAGTACCTTTGGATAAAGGCTTTTTTAAGGAGATCCTAGGAATCGACGGTTCTTGGAGGAAGTCTGTCCACCCATCTCTTAGCGGCTCCAGTCAAAGTAATGGTGGAAGACGCCCAGCATGACAGCATCGTGTGATATGCCAGGTATGTTGAATAAGCTGACGATGTCTAAAACTCGCTCCACATGCTCATGGGCATCGTCGTTCTTGTTTCTAGAAAAGGTGTCCTCCCTTAATTCCTGCATGAATTGACTTTTTATTTCAAAATTCACATTGCCTCCTATTTCTTGTTTAACCACGCCTGGTTCTTGGTTTCCTTGAGTAAATGCTAGATACTGCTCCCTAGTGAGGTTATCGATTTCCTGCTCAGCCATTATGAATATTGAAATGCTTAGTAATAAGAAATCAAATTAAAACTAATTTTAGCTCTCCGGCAGCGGCACCAAAAACGTGATGCGTAAATTGTTTTAAATAATATTTTACTAAGTTTTAAATTTATAAAACTCGTTTACCGATACACACACTAACGAGCAGGAAACTCGGTCGTATATAGTGCAGTAGTTTGGTAAATCTGAGGTCGTCCTAAGAGCTAAGGTTTAATAGTTATAATTTGATTATTGTCACGTTTGAAAATGGTTTTAAGATTGATTTTAAGAATTACAGGAAAGTAAATACAAAAAAGCAAATAGATAAAAGATTTCAGGGAGAAAAGCGTGCTAACCTAACCATTTCATTACTAGTGCTACGATTACAATTTCTTGTGTCACGTTCAATTATAAGTCCTATTAGTGGTTCTAATATCGACATACCCGAATTTTCATTTAAGCTTTGTC
>BQNB010123893.1:0-12355 GCA_026074375.1 Tanacetum coccineum
TGGCCATGCACATTGACCTGGACATTGTGTCTCCGAGTTTCCAACCCAAATATATGGAAATTTATATTTCCTTCCGTTACCATGGGAAGTAACCGAATTTTGCTAATGCAGAACTATGTGTCCCACATCTGCCAGAGCAAAAACGTGTAACTGCCACATCATTAGCTGTTAAAACTACAGTAACAGCATTTGGTGATGCAACCTTTGAAGCAAGTTTAACAAGGTGGTTGTCGGTTAATGACTTCCCAAAAGAGTATTTCGGGTCAGATACTTGTTTTCCAAGCTTGGTGGATAACGACACGGGTTTGTGGTATTTTTCGGTAGTTTTCCACCATGTGGCTACGGAGGGTTTCTGGTGGGATGCGGATGATAACGAGGTGATGAAATCGGAGATAATGGCCTTTTGAGACGGCTTAAAGTTGCCATACCAAACGAGGTTAAGAGAGATATTTCCACTTAGGAGAGGACCATTGTGGTACTTAAGTAAGTTAGACGAGTCACGAACCAATTCAGTGAGTCGCCTCGTCGCGAAAGAAACATGAAATATGGATAAAACAAAGAACAAAAGTAGCAAAAACCGAATTGGAGTCATTTTGTGTGAAGAATTTGTGATTGAAGAAATAGTTGATGAGTTGATGCTGATACTAATTGGTAAGAGTGGAGTATTTATACCTTCAAAATTGTGGGTATTAAAGAATGCATACATGCATGCATGTGATGTTACAGCTGTTGTTTCGAGTGAAATACGAGTACTCGTTTTGTCCTAAAGGATGGAATAAACCTGTCTAGAAAGGTATTGTTCGATTCATAATCTTATCGTGAATAAATAAATGCATGGCGCATATATAATAACTTAACTTTTAGTTAAGTCAGAACAATCCAACATGCTGCTCTTCTATATATTTTATTTTCTCTATAAAAAATTGGAAGTCAAAATGGAAACATGAAATGGATTACTACAAAGGAACCTTCCTTTTTATTAAGCAGACTTGCAGACCAGACTCAAAAGTCTATATTCTCGCTATTTTGTGACAATATATATTTAGCCTTTAGTTTGCAATTATCGTCTTTGGAAAGTTTGCGATTGCACTTTTAAAGTTTTGCATGTCTCATGCTAGGGATCGACACTATTTGCACACCATAGTTCGCTAGAAGACTGCGCGTTACACTTTCAAAATTCTAGGGTTTAACAATTACTCTAAAATGATTGGTCACAGTTAAGGTTGATGGCGTACGCAATGATGGCTGAAAATTCAACTCATTCCATTCTTTTCAAGAAACAGGCTGGGTATGTTGAGGCATATACCAACATGTTGGCCATTCACTAATTCCCAATAAGTGAACGTTAATACAGTCAAACAATGTCATCTCAAAAAGTTTTACATTTACGCAAGAACTAAAAACTTCAATCTATTATTTCAAACATTTGGTTTCCTAGCACCGGAAGCAGAGGAGTTTTTGAATAGGGTTCAACGGGTTGTGCAAAGTAATTTTTCGACCCCTAAGACACAAAACTTTATTTTTAGTAGGATTGGTTTTGCCATCCAAAAAAGGGTTGCGGCGCAGCTTGTTGCTCGTTTGCCCGCCATCTTATTGTAAACGTTGATTTGATGTTATTTTATATTATAATATATTTAATTTTTGGTATAAAAAAAGTATAAAAAATATGTGAGGTAATTAGCGTAAATATTTAAAAAATGGTAAAACAGGGAGTTTCAAAACTAGTGATTTCTTAATCCCTTTAGATGAACACTTTTCTACTTTTCGAGGTAATTAGTCTAAAGGGGTTGAAATTTTTGGTTTTCTAAGTTTGTATTTATGACATTGCGTGAGGACACGGCAATAGCTTAGTATGGGAGATTTTGGTATGTGCTTAAATACACATACCTTTTACCTAGTTATACGAGCTAAAAAGACCAATAATGACCAAAAACACATAAAAATGCATTGTATTTGCTTGTTTTGCGAATTGTGTCTATGATCACCACCCTTATTCCGCTACATAATAACTGCTTCCTCAACAAACATAACTCTAACAAACTTCGGCCACCGTAACAAACTTCAACCACCATAACAAACCACCACTTCACACCATTTTCACACCATTTTACTCAAAACAACCATTTTTCTGATCAAAATCATCTCAATATCACGATTATCAAATTAATTCACCACTATTCATACTCAAAATCAATAATCACAAAACAAGAAATTCAAAAGCAAAAGTGGTGGGAACATCAACAACCACCACTACCACTGCTAACAGTGATGAAATCACATCTAATCATCCATTGTTCTTACATCAAACTGATCATCCATGTCTCATTCTCATTTCAAAGAAATTAACAGGATGAGATAACTATATTTTTTGGAAAAGATCCGTTATGATTGCTCCCAATGCAAAGAATAAGATGAAACTTGTTTCTGGTGAATTTCGTGAACCAACAATGGAGTCTGATTTGAGGGCAATATGGGAAAGAAACAATGACATGTTGATTTCTTGGATTCTCAACACTGTAAATGAACAAATTAGCAACAATTTGAATTTTATCAACTCTTTGTCAAAACTGTGAAATGAATTACAAGAACACTATGCACAAATAGATGGCCATATGATCTTTCAGCTAACCAATGATATGGTGCAATTAAAATAAAAGAATTGTAGTATTGAAGTGTATTACGACAAGTTAACATGTTTTTGGGATGAATATAATGCTTTAGAAGCTCCATTTATGTGTACTTGTGTTTGTAACTGCAACAATGGAAGGATCAATGGTGAAAGAGATCAGAGAAAAGGGTTAATTCAATTCTTGATGGGTTTGGATGAAAGCTACTCTAACATCAGGGGTCAAATTCTGCTTATGCAACCATTGCCTTCAGCTGCAAAGGCATACACCATGGTGAGACAAGAGGAGAAGCAAAGAGAATGATCAAATCCAAAACACACAACTGTTACTATTCTCAATTCATACACAAATCAATCAAGGCCATCAACAAGCCATTCACAAAGGTTCACTCCACAAAGACAGTCAAGTTCAAACAATAACTTAGACAGAAGAAACAATGATAACCCAAAACTAGTTTTGAGAGAAGAAGTGCTTTTAGAAAAGGTGTTTATTGTGGAAATTATGAAAAAGAAGGTCACTACCAAGAGGAATGCTACAAGATAGTGGGTTATCCAGTGGATCATCCTCTTTATCGAAAATATCAACTACCTAAAGTCATCAAAACAAATCCTGATAACAGACCTCCAAGAACAGTTAATATGGTAGTAGGACAAAAAGAAGTGAGGACACATACTTCATCATCAATTGCTCAACAATCCCCACAAAACAATGATGGGCATGTGTCTGCAAGGATGGACCAGTTGCAGAACCAACTAAATCAGGTCTTACTCATGCTTCAAAACAATTAGGGAAACATCACTCAAGGTATATTTTCCTCATAAAGTCTTAAAATTCTTAGATTTATTGCTTCTCTAGTCACCAATATAAAAGATGCTTGGATAATTGATAGTGGGGCATCTGATCACATTTCAATTGCACTCACCCTTATGCATAACATTCACACTCTCACAACAATGATTTTAGTCAATTTACCAAATGGCTAAACAGTCAAAGTTACAACTTATGGATAAGTCACCCTTAATGCCAACATCACCCTTCATAATGTATTTCATATACCTTCATTCACCTACAACATAATCTCAGTGAGCAAACTACTACATGGTACCTTTATTTCACTTACACTCATTGCATCTTACTATATATTTCAAGACCAGAACAAGAGGATTGCACATGACACCTTTTGTGATAGCCTGTATTTCATCTCACCAACACTTCCAAGCCTACCAGTAACACCCACCATACTACAAAGCAGCACCAACTCATCACTGTGGCACTCAAGATTAGGACACTCATATTTTACTGTACTTAAGAAAATAAAAGCCTTAGCACCTTTGTTCAAGTGTAATTCAGATTATGTTTGTACCATTTGTCCACTTGCAAAACAGCATGCTTTACCTTTCAATACAAGTTGTTCTTATGCACCAAATTTGTTTGACCTTGTTCATGTTGATGTTTGGGGACCATACAAGCACACAACAATTAATAAATGTAAATAGTTCCTCACCATCATTAATGATCACTCAAGAGCAGTTTGGACTTATTTAATGCCAAATAAAACCCACACCACAACCGCCATCAAAGCTTTATGTGCATATGTTTAAAACCATTTTCAAACAATAATAAAAACCATAAGAAGTGATAATGGCACAAAATTCCTCAACTCCACTCTAGCTGAATATTTTCTTAATCATGGAATCTTACATCAAACATCATGCCCAAACACTCCTCAGCAAAATGCTAGAGTTGAAAGGAAACACATAAAACTTTTAGAAATAGCCAGGGCCCTCAAATTTCAAGCACATTTCCCAAATCATTTTTGGGGATACTGCTTACTTACAGCCACATACCTCATAAATAGATTACCCTCCAAACCAATTCATGATAATGAGATTATTCACAAACAACCACCACCTCTTGATCACCTCAGAATCATAGGTTGCGAAGCCTTTGTACACCATCACAGTCCTGATAAGCTTAAACAAAGGTCCATCCCCACCATTTTAGTAGGATACTCCTTCATACAAAAAGGTTATGTTCTATATGATCCAACCACACATAAAACCATAACCAGCAGACATGTCTTATTTGATGAAACAGAATTTCCATTTGCTCACACAAAACCAATATCATCCACCTCATCATCTTATACCACTCCTGATCCGATAGATTTTCCAACTTTTCCCTTCTACATAACCACAGACACCAGCACACCTACAATTCCCTCACCCAACACAAATTCCCCTACATAACATTCTGATCCAAACTCACCTCAACACACTGATACAAACACCTCAGCTTCATCAACCCAACACACTGATCTAAACTCACCAGCTTCATCAACCCAACACACTAATCCAAATACCCCAGCTTCATCAAATCATATTACCTCAGTTCCATTACCATCCCCATCACCTGCTCTACCTCCAAGAGTATCCACCAGAACTAAAAAACAACCCACAAAGCTCACTGATTACCAATGTAACCTTCCAAAATCCCTCATACATAATATCATCAAACATCATTACACCAACTTCATAAACTACACTAACATCAAATCACCAAACACAAGACATCTCATAAACAACATTAACAAAACCATAGAATCGCCCACTTATTCATAAGCATTTAAAGATTCTAGATGGGTAGAGGCAATGCAAAAGGAACTTAAGGCTCTTGAATCAAATTGCACATTAGAACTCACAACTCTTCTAGCTGGTAAGGTTCCTATTGGCAGCAAATGGGTATTTAGAATCAAATTCAAGGCAGATGGTGACATTGAAAGATTCAAAGCAAGGCTCGTTGCCAAAGGATTTACACAAAAAGAAGGCATTGATTACAAGGAAACATTTGCTCATGTGGCAAAAATAGTCTTAGTCAGAGCGCTACTAGCAGTTGCTATTCATAAGAACTAGTTCCTAACACAGTCTGCAAACTCAAAAAGTCACTCTATGGACTGAAATAAGTAAACAGACAGTGGTTTACCAAACTCACTTCTTTTCTTCTATCATTTGGCTTTTTACAGAGTTATGCAAATACTTCTTTGTTCACTCTCACCAAAGGTACTCAATTTATAACTCTTCTCATCTATGTGGATGACATCTTACTTACTGGGAATGACAAGTCTCTAATTCAAGCCATCAGGCAACAACTTGATCAGCAATTCAGCATCAAGGATCTTGGATCTCTTCATTACTATTTAGGCATTGAGACACTTTAAAACTCCAAAGGCCTTGTTATGTCCCAGAGGAAATATGCCTTAGATCTCTTGCAGTGTGCAGATGCTACAATCTCAAGCCTTCTACTATTCCTTTGGATCCTCTTAAGAATCTAAATCTCACAGATGGTGAAGCACTCCCTGATCCCTCCCTATATAGAAAATTGGTTGGCAAGTTGATTTATCTTACCATCACCAGACCTGACGTGTCATTTGCAGCCCAAGCTCTAAGCCAATTTTCTCATCAACCAACAACTACCCACATGGATGATCTTTACAGGGTTCTCATGTATATTAAGCTATGTCTAGGACAAGGCTTATATTTTCCCAGAGAGAAAAACTTCAGTCTATATGCCTATTGTGACAATGATTGGGCCTCTTGTCCAATCACAAGAAGATCAGTCGCTGGTTCATCTATTTTTCTAGGTCCATGTTTAATCTCTTGGTCATCAAAGAAGCAATTAGTATTTTCAAGATCATCTACTAAAGCTGAATACAGGGCACTAGCAGACTGTACCTGTGAAATCACTTGGCTACAATGTTTATTCAGAGATTTACAAGTTCATACAGCCACTCCTATTCTTATATATTGTAATAATGAATCCATCATAGCTTTGGCCTCAAATCTAGTTCATCATGCAAGGACTAAGCACATTGAAATTGATTATCACTTTGTGAGAGACAAGATATTAGGTTTTATGCTAACTTATTTTTTTATTCGTGTTCTATTATAAATAAATATGTAATCTAATTATGCAGTTAAAAAAAGAAACATAAGCAATAATATATCTATATATTATTTTCACATGGTGTCTTAGCTTTTGGTAAGATCCACTAAAGAAGGCCACACTGATACAGCTTCATTAAGTCATCAAGTTTACAATGTTGTCAAGCAATCAAGATGTATAAAGCCTTCCAAGTCCAAGCTTATTGAAAAGATTCAAGTGTACTGTAATCCAATGTAATAGTGTTGTAATAGTGTAGCTTAGCTTAATGTTTGTTTTAGCTTAGTTGTTTAGCTTAGCTTTATGTTTCAGTAGTTTGATTTTTGTAGTTGACTGTAGTTCTAGAAATAGGACTTTGTATCTTCATTTCAATTCTAATGAGAAATAACTAATTTTCTCGCCTAAATGGCTTTCACTCTCAACTGTTCTCACAGTCTCAATATCCACCAATAAAATTTGTTATCCTCCGGTCACCGGCTACTCGCCGATGATCCGGTGAGATCGCGTTATTTTCGCTTTATTGTTTTTGTTTTAACTATGATTTTCTTTTTCGTATTCAATGCATAAACCCTCAACCCTATCTATCGAAACGCAAAAAAATATATATGTTGTGTTGCATTCGTTCGATCATGCTTTTTTCTTCATCATCTAATTGTTTTTGTTGTCGAAGATCATTGTCATTGACAAAAAAAATGACCACCAAATTTCCGCTCCCTCCTAAAGGAAAAGCAAGCAATGAGGTAAAAAACAAATGTCATAAAAAATGAAGAACACAGCGAAGGATTATATAGTTATGTCGCCAAATACAAATTCATCTCCGTGCAATCGAACAACAAAAAAGAGGAGAAAAAATAAAAGAAGGAAGTGATTTCAACATTTATCCAGTTTGTACGTTTGGAACATACCGTTCAAACTGCATGTCCGAAAGTGTTAGATGGTATGTTAATTAAGACACAAGTCTAATCACAGGCGTAGGCTGGCCATTAGATTTAGGGTTATGTTAACTTATTTTCAAGTCATGTTTTATTACATATTATAAATATACATGAAATCTCATTATTTTACATATACTACATTAACCAGATAACAAAAATAATAGAGAAATTAGTACTATGATTATTTTAGACAATAGTCGTGGAAATGATTTATAAGGTTTCATGAGTCTCATAATGCATAAGTATATTCATTAGTACGTACTTGCATGCAATAATTAGTATCTTTTTCATATAAGCTTATCCGATACTACGTATTTTATTACATAAGCAACTAAGATTCGATCATATATGAGTGCAATATCTTCTGGACAGGTTTATCTCAATTAATTGTACACTTTGAACCCTGTGACTAATTGATCAATAACAAGCTAAAAGCACATAAATCTTAGGATAACAATAAAAGTTACCAATTAAAGACGAGTGCGATTGCTCTCCGCGGTAAAACCGTAGAAGTGAAATACACGTTAAAACTGCACTTTCGGTTAAGATTTATGTGGCAAATACCACTCGTCTCTTAAGCGCGTTCTCTATTAAAAGAAAACCCGTGTAAGATACTGTTTGCAGCTGGAATACATGCATCAATTATTTTATATATTTTGTTTTCTTAAAATAGACGAGTAAGAAATTAGCTAGCCAACTTGATATGTATAAATAGCACATCATAAACTTCCATTTTCATCATCAACTCACAACTTTCTTATTCACAATTCTATCAACAGATTCTTTACAAAAATGGCTCCTATTCGTTTTCTGCTACATTTTCTCTTCGTTTCATCCATTATCCATGTTTGTTTCGCAACGAGAAGGCTAAATGAGTTGGTTCGCGACTCATCTAACTTACTCGAATACCATAATGGTCCTCTCCTAGCGAAAATCTCTTCGTGCATCCTTATAAAGGTAGGGCCAACGTTAAAGCCGTCCCAAAAGGCATTATCTCGGATTTCATCACCTCGTATATTCATTCCCAAGCCCACCCCTCGGTCGCAACATGGTGGAAAATCACCGAGAAATACCATACTAAATTGTCCAAACCCGCTTCAGTGTCTACCCGACTTGGTAAACAAGTATCCGACCCGAAATACTCTCTTGGGAAGTCATTAACTGATAACCACCTTGTTAAACTTGCTTCAAAAGTTGCATCACTAAATGCCGTTAATATAGTTTTAACGGCAAAAGATGTGACAGTTACAGGTTTTTGCTCTGGCAGATGTGGGACCCACAACTCTGCTATAGCAAATAGCCAAATACTGTAACTGCCAATGGCGGTAAAGGAAAGAAATATAAATTTCCATACATTTGGGTTGGAAACTCGGAGACACAATGTCCGGGTCAATGTGCGTGGCCGTTCCACCAGCCAATTTACGGACCACAGGGCCCACCACTCGTCGCACCCAACAATGATGTGGGTATGGACGGTATGGTGATTAACTTGGCTAGCTTATTGGCTGGTACGGCCACGAACCCATTTGGAAATGGGTATTATCAAGGGGACGCGAGTGCACCATTAGAGGCTGCATCGGCGTGTCCAGGAGTATATGGAAAAGGGGCGTATCCCGGGTACCCGGGGGCTTTGTTGGTGGACTCGACTACGGGTGCAAGTTATAACGCTTATGGCACGAACGGAAGAAAGTATTTGGTTCCTGCTATGTATGATCCTTCGACTTCGACATGTTCTTCTTTGGTTTAAGCAACCTAAAAATACCATAAATTGTATACAAGAATTACGATATAGCAATTACTTTACTAGGATAGTAGGAATATGTATAATTTATTCTTTCATTCATTTCACTTTTTATAACAAAGAGAAAGCAGTAATAAATGCACTTTTTTAAAATTGTGTGTTTTTTGTCGGAGGACAATAATTTTGAGACGGAGGGATTAGTTCTTGTATGCATGTATCTAGAGTTCTTTTTATGAGTATAGATTATATGAAAAATTATGATTAATCTTTCTGATTTTTTTTATTTGGACATGTTTTGTTAGTATTTTGTTTGCCAAATGAAATGGTTATTAATCAGCAAAAGATCAAGTTTGAATATTATTGCTTATAACAAAAAAGAATCATATCTTATTGCTTATAACAAAAAAAACAAATATTAGAGCTTTATGCTTGAACTTTATAACTACCTAGAGTTAATTACATGGAAGGTTCTTGTGGTTTGTCCAAAATTGCATCTAACGTCCCTAAAAGTTAGAAGTTGCATGATACACTACTAGAAACTTGACTTTCAGCGACAGATTTTCCGACGAATACAAATCCGTCGCTAATTATGTTAAATTTGCAAAAGAAATTCATCCGTGGTCCTTTTCTGCAAAGTTTAGAGATGCATGGATAGTCCCTAAAGATAATACGAGGGACCACGGGTGAAACTCTTTTGCAAAGTTAAAAACTATCCATGCAACTTTTAACTTTTAGGGACGATAGATGCAATTTTGGACAAACCACAGGAACATCCATGTAATTAACTCAAATACCTATATTGCTTTTTTTTAGAATATGTTCGATATTAGACTATGCAAACACGTATAATTTAGTTATGTGACACGCTAATTTCTGTCACTAACGTGTCACAGAGAACTATAATCTAGTGACACGGTAAGTCACTAAAGTGTCATTTAGTGACACACCAAAAACTGTCACTTTGTGACACTTTGAAGACTACCGCAAAAGGTTATAATTTTTGGTCCCATTCACATTTTTTTAAAAACTTTGTATCAAAGAAAAGAGAAAAATTATGCTCCGGCAATCTCATTCTGGAATAATATGGTCATATATGTAGATTCTTACGAACATCTTTAGTTATATTTATTTCCGTGTATAATTCTATTACTTAACTAATTTGTCACTAATCATCATCCTCAATAATGTCAATGTGACCCATATTTGCTACGAACATAAGTCCCTGAAGTCATATGCAGTGACGGAGCTTGACCAAGCTTACTGGAGATAGAATTGTTTCATTTTAGAGAGGCCAAACTCTAAAAAAATGCTCTTGTAGTAAATGTACTCATAGATAAGATACAACAAAAAAATACATATGGTTGTCATCTTTTTGGGGTCCAACCACCCTGCTAATCATTTGGCTCGTGTTATAGCAGAAAGTCTTGTCATATTTTTTCGGGCTAATGACTTGAAAATGTATTTAACTTGTCATTTTTTGTTATTGTATGTAGCCATATTTTTTTTTTGTTATTGTATGTATCCAACTTGAAAATTCATCCTATTATATGTAGTCTGTTACGTCACATTTGCAACGTTAGTCCATTTAACTAACGAACAGTTGCAACGTTAGTCCATTTAATTTTTTTTATTTCGGTTTCAGTTTACGAGCAATAATAAAAAAAATGTAAAAAATTAATTTTATTAAATTTTTTTAATTTCGGTTTCAGTTTACGAGCAATAATAAAAAAAAAATTTAATTATATTTTTTATTTCGGTTTAAAGTTTAAGAGCAATAATTAAAAAAAATTTAAAAATTTAAATTTTTTTATATCCGTTTCAGTTTACGAGCAATAATAAAAAAAATTTAAATTTTTTTTATTTCGGTTTCAATTTACGAGCGATAATAAAAAAATTAAAAAAATTATTAATTTTTTTTAATTTCGGTTTCAGTTTACGAGTAATAATAAAAAAAAATTAAATTTATTAAATTTTTTAATTTCGGTTTCAGTTTACGAGCAATAATAAAAAAAAATTTTAATTAATTTTTTTTATTTTGGTTTCAGTTTACAAGATAATAAAAAAATTAAAAATTATTAATTTTTTTTATTTCGGTTTCAATTTACGAGCAATAATAAAAAAAATTTAATTTATTAATTTTTTTTAATTCTTTTTATTATTGCTCGTAAACTGAAACCGAAATAAAAAACGTGTATAAACCATGTATAAAATGTGTGTAAAAACGTGTATAAATTTTAAAATAACTTGAAAATATATTTTTGTAACATAACTGAATTTTGAGTTAATTGCAAACAGTCGTTAGCATAAAGGACTATCGTTGCAACTGTTCGTTAGTTAAATGGACTAACGTTGCAAATGAGAGGTAACAGACTACATATAATAGGTCGAATTTTCAAGTTGAATACATACAATAACAAAAAAAAAGATGGCTACATATAATAACAAAAAAATAACAAGATAGATACATTTTCAAGTCATTAACCCTATTTTTTCCATATAACTCAGTATATTCATAACTTAACTCAAAAACACTTTTTCTTCATCGCTTAAGTTACATGACACCCTCTAGTTCACATATAACATAATGAAACACAAATACAACAAAAAAGTAAAATAAGAAAAAACAAAAATGAAAAGCAAAAAAACCTATGACGTAGTTGTTAATCTTAGCGCCAACCCCTATAAAAGAGGGTGTAGGCTATAACTTCAGGTCCCCGTTATCAGTTACTACTTCCGTTATATAATTATTGTTCAGTGTTGACTTTAAAGTTTTAATTTTTCAACTTTGATGTTATATATTTGTGTTTGTGTTATATAATATTTGATGAAAATTATATTAATGAAAATACATTTAAAACTTAATTATTCATATATTTTGTATCAAGTTTTATATAACACAAAAAATAATAGTTAAAATCAAAATTGCAAAATAAAAACCTTAAAAATCAACACTAAACAATAATTACAGGACGAAAGGAATAAAACACAAGCCTATAACGTTTGAACACCGACCATGACTCGGAATATATGGTGGATAATAAAGGAACAGGCTGTATGTCTAGTTCTATGCATGCCATAACATATATGAATATAGTGGATACTACAGAGCACAA
>BQNB010123894.1:0-20024 GCA_026074375.1 Tanacetum coccineum
AGCCATCGACTTACGGCTCCGGTAAGGGACATAGGGAATGCTCTAAGCATCACTTGGTCTATAGTAATATTTGGAATGTGGAATGATCTGAACCGCTGAAGGTGTTAGTTCGTAGTTCCTTGAGAAATTAGCCCTTTAGTTCAAAGTTATCATTGTCTTCAATTTTAGGCCTAACAACCCCCGATCCATAGTCAGCTCGGGTCTTGCTCATATATTGTTCCATAGTTTCTGCCATTGTTTCCGTAATGTCTTCCTCCGAGTATTCTTGGTCAAAAAATAAATTGAAATCAGGCGATCTCATTTCGTCAAGACTTAGTGTCTTGAAGTGTCTCGTAGATGATTGAAATTCTCAATCTGGTTCTTCGAAAGGTGTGAATAGTTCGTTTGTTAAACTCTTTGTCATGTACTACCTTAAACAAGGGATAAACAATTAGTATGATAGGCTCGAAAGAAAGAAAACACAGGTATACTGAATCGAATGTGGAAAGCTAATGTTACTGTTTTAGATGATCGATACGTCGTATTCAGTTGAAGTGAATACGCCATATTAATCAGTTGAATAAATACGTTGTATTGGACAAAAAGTTGGATACGCCGTATCCAATGGAAGTGGATACGCCGTATCGAGTTATCGACCAGAACAGTGTATTAGGAAAACAATTAAATTAAACACACAAATATACAAGCAAACAATTAATATACAAAAATATACATAATATACAAGAATATGCACTAATCTAATTATACTACTCCTAAGGGTTAGATCTAAAGCTAAAAACCAAAATATAAAAAAAATCAAGATTAATTTTCACTCTCCGACAACGGCGCCAAAAACTTGATGTGTCGTTGTGTGGTGTATAATTTTATGATTCAAGTTTTAAATTTATATTTTGCCGACTTAATAAAAAACAACTCTTTAACGGGCAGTGTATCCGGTCGGTGGTAGATTCGTGGTAAGTAGGGTGTCGAACACTTGAAGCGAGGTTAAATCTCTCAATTTATTAATATTTTGGTTTACTAATCTAAGTTAATTCTAATCTAAGTCAAACCTATGTTAATCCTATGTTAGTTCTAATCCTAATTCTAACAGGTAAAAGGGGGGTTTCAGCCTGAGAGACTGGCACGGGTTTGGTGGTGACTACAATCAATTCAAGACACTTTAACCCATGCAAGCAAATTAACAGAAGATAAAAGAGCGGTCAAGCCTTATGATAGAAAACTGTATTAGCCATCATTAATCTGATTAGAAGTTGGTTTGTTTATTTAGTGCAATGATTACTTATCTCGAGGTGGCATATCATTCTTAGACTTAGGCGGGACTTCATCCTAAGACCTAGACACATTAATTCTGTCACAATTAAAGCATCCGCATAAAGCATCCTCATAAAGCATCCTTATTTGCTGATTATAATCTATCTTAGGGATTAAAGCAATGGTGATCTTGTTAAACCCTAGCTCATACATTACCTACTTACTGTCTTAAATGCCTAATTATACGCTAGTAACTACCTTGCCAACTATCCAATTGGAATCAGAAACACTATTCTGTTGAATTATCTTGATTTACTACTAAGTTCAACATGTTCAATAAACCAAAGGCAGTTCCGGTTAAACTAGTTAAGCATAAGCGTATCCTTAGCACTGATTTTTTAGAAGGATCATACTTGTGGAACCTTGATTCTAGATGTATAAATCAATATATGGATACTATCACCACATCTAGATTACTTGGTCTGTATCACTAGATCCAATTGAATGATAGTACGCATACAAAAAGCACATAAACAATATGAAATTGACAAACATAAATCAAGCAAGCAATGAAAAATTAAGGCAATCGAGAGAAAACAAAACCAAACATTCAGATCTTCATAATAATGGCTAATACCCGAAGGTATTAGCTTTCAAACATCATAATTAATACAAGAGTAATTATTTTAGCCAAGGTAAACTAACCGAGTTAACAAATAATACCAAAAACTAAATGATTACAAAAGTATAAGAAATTACACGTTGTCTTCTATGGATTGGAATGCGTTGCAAGACCTCTTCTGCTCTTTTTCTCCTCTGAAAATCAAATTTTGTGGTTTAGGTATCGAGAATATGATTTAGCACACTTAAAACTCGTTTTTGAGTTTTGTATTTATAGGGTCTGGAAGTCGGTTCGATATGGCGTATCCAAGGGATTGGATACGGCGTATTAGAGTTTCTTAGAGTAGGGACCACGTTTAATGTCTTCTAGAATATTCACATACTATATCTTCAATACGGCGTATTGACATCTTCTGGATACGGCGTACTGATCTTGTTTCCTTTGTGGTCTTTGGTGAGTGCGGGCACGGATACGTCGTATCTTCCTTGATAGATACGGCTATATGGTCTCAAATAAGTAATCTTCAAAATATCTTCATTCAAGCTCTAGAATGTGTGCCTTATGCTAATATTCACCAACAACTCTATAATTACTACAATTCATAAATATAAACGATTAAGTAATAATTCTTTACAATAATTATACAAAATAAGTTAAATACATGGGATAAATGATGCTATAAAATAAACATTATTTGATGTCATCAAGTCCTTAGGTATGATACAAAAGGAATAAAAGTAAGAAAAGGGAATAATGCCGACTAAGACAGAGCTAGTACTGGAATAAACCTAACAAAACAAGTGTGTCATGATGAAGTCTTGGTAAGCATTAAAGGGGTTGAAGAATGAAAAAGAAATGTAAGGATAAAGGGTGTAAAGAAAGAAGCCCTCCATACACTTAGGCAAAAAATGGGTCAATATATATGCTATCAGAAACACTAAGATGTTTTCTGTTATTAAAGATAGAACTACAATGTACCCATGATGCAAAAGCACAACCCTCCTTAGCCACTTAAGGTCTCTCAAAGATAATTGTTTCATTTCTCACAGAGATTAAACACATTTCTATCAACTCTCTCACTCCGAGTTAGTTGGTATTGAAAAGGTGGCAGTCTGCTCCAGCCTTCGATTACTAAAACCAAAGTGCACTATCGAGTCTAGAGCCATAAAAGAGATAATCCATAAATCTTATTAGGAAACTAATCCGAAATATATTTATTATTCATACACTGTGAAAACAATTTTTATCCCAACTTCAAGATCTATCTTTAGCTTGTAAAGATTCTTTGATATGGTGAGAAAATCACATATCTTTTTATACAAAAAAATAGGCCTAAAAATGAACAAAATGTGCAAATTAACTTGTATAATTTGCGTGTTTTTGTCATTTGTGATGTGTAGGTACGGATATTGCAAAAATCACAAGAAAATGGTCAAAACCGGACAAACACGAACACGGGAACGGATAGAGTGCACAAGAGCCGGAAGTTTCTAGCAAAAGGTCAACAAAGTCAACCTTGGTCAACAATGGTCAACTCACAAAAAGACAAAACCTTCAAAATACCCAAATGAGCCTTAATGTTAAACCAAATTCACAATAAGTCCTTAAAACCCCAAAGCACCATATATTCCTAACCATTAAGGGACTAACGGTCGTTAACCCTCTATAACAAAATCCCTTAAATCACAAGCCTGGTCCCAATCATAACCTGTGGCCCATTCTTTTTTTTATACCCGAGCCCAAGTCAAACAACCTTTACCCCCGGGTCAAACAATAAAGTATAAAAGTAAGCGGGAAAAGTTGTTGTTAACCTGGTTCATGACCGTCGTCCCCAATTAATTACTCGACTGCCAAAAAAACAAAAGGGTAAATATAATTAAAGAGCGTAGAACAAAGATTCGAGTACTATGCTATACGCTTGCAAGTGAAACGTCGCCAAAGGTCTTTGATTGGTTAAGATAACTCAAGAGTATGACACGCGGGCTCAAGGAAACTCACTCTAAATGAGAATTTTGCACTAAAATTAATGAAAAAGAAGCATAAGGCCTCTGACACATGGAATGTCACGCTGGCAATCCGTGTGATCACATATTGATCCAACGGTGAAGACTGAAGATCTAATGATTGCAAGGAATGAAGGGTTTGGATTAAGAGGAGCATATGAGACCTAGAAGCTTCTCTCTCAGCCTATATAAAGAGCTCCTCACTCACTCACAAGAGGCATCTAGTATCTAGGAGTAGGATAATTTTAGTATAGTATGTAACACCCCTAAATTCTGGTAGCAGCGGAATGATAACAATGGGGTGCTACTTCATAGTCCATACGCACAAGTCACAGAAAACGACCTCAAAAGAGACGTTTAAATAAATTTCACATTCGTTATATTAAAATCAGAGTTTACAAAGATCCTATTATAATGCAAGTAGAAAACATTTTTTTGTTATAAAACATTTTGTCGAATGGTATACAAGTTATTAGCCTTCAAAACATATTCGCAGGCGAACTAAATGCTCCCAATGCTCCACTAGCAAATAATAACATGAGAAAATACATGCAAAAACATCAACAATAATGTTGGTGAATTCATAGGTTTAAGTAAAAGCAGTGTTGAAATAATTTAAGTAATATTTCAGTAGAAAAAGAATCCGTACGAATCCAAAAGTGTTATTTTTCTGAAATCCAAAGTAGTGAATTCAGCAAATCAACAGTAATTTAGAAGTGGAGACCATAAGAACTTAAGTAAGTAGACAAACTACGTATAAACCGAAGTCCAAAACAGGAAATAGGGACAAGTGAAACAATTACAACAAGTCTAAAAGTAATATGTATCATTGCAACTATATCTCGATGAAACCGAAGCCTTTAATTAGATTTGTGACCAAAACAAATAAGGTGCTGCCATAAACAGCCTATTAACGTTCTTTCTCAATGTTAAATGCACCATGATCAACTTGTGACCAGAAATTCCAGGTGGGGATTGTTAGTCCCGATAGATCTATCCACAACACTAGCGCTTACCCCTACGAGGTAATTTAACGGTTCATGATAGTAGAGACTTAGATAGTGGCAATATAGTGACTACTTAGACAATAATATTCAGGCAGTAATCTGGATAGCATACAATTTTAGAAAACACTTGTGTCCAAGGTAAAACAATCATGTTGTTCAAAATTCATGGTTTCAAATATAAGTATTCAACGATCTCAAATCATGTAGTAAACAAATCAAGATTTGGTAAAAATAGTCACATAACGCTTATGTAGTAGAAATCAATAATAAAAACAAGCATGTATATACTCTACGCGAGCCGAAAATAAGTTTATGAAAACCTTTAAAGGAGAAAAGGTGGGCTATGAACTCACTTTATAAGTGAAGTGAAAATAAGTCGATTGAATAGAATGAAAACGCGTCTCGGAAATATCCAAAAGGAACCAAAGTAGATATCGGTCTGTAAAGTTACTAAGTCATAAGTAAACTAATATCTAGATAATTCTATTAGCTACATACACCAGCTAATAGTGTTTGTGAATAATGTTTAATCGATTTATAAATAATAATCATGTATTGAGCACTCGTATAATCGCGAACTAGTTAATCGCCTTTGTAAAAATAACCTTAATAAAGTTTAAACAAGTATAAATCTAATAAAAGTGAGTTCCAAAAATGTTTTGCAAAAATTTATAAAAAAAACGAACCAACACTATTCATCTCAGGAAATAGTGCACAAGTTATAAAGTAGGTGTTGTAAAACTTTCTCGTTTTAAGCGCCGATTCTTACGTTCTTATGTCCAAAGCTTCGTATTAAGACGACGTATACAAAATATGACATTTTTGTATTTTATGTCCTCTGATGAAACAGTTATTTTACTGTTCATAGAAATATACCAGTTTATAAAACTTATTTTAAATAGATTTAAGTTATCGTAAAACCCGCTAAATGGCGTATCTTATTCGTTATAGCTCTGTTTTTAGCGATTCTTTCGAGCACGTTCTCGTAATTAAAAGTTTTATCATATAAATGATGTTTTCACAAAAAAAAATGTCATGATGAACAGTAACTTTGTAAATAAAAATTTAATTTTTATAAACACGGTATTAACGTAAAACGAATATTGTCGTATCTATTCGTTTAAATAAAATCGGTTGATTTTTCTCGAGTTTTCTTATCTTTTGGAATCGTCAGAGACAGACTATTTTATAAAAATTTATCAAACCTCACTGTTTAGTGACTCTGAACCAAACAGTCCCCATATTAATGAAATATGTTTTTTGTTTATTTATATAACTTTGTTTTATATTACTTTCAACTTAGTAAATAAATCACTAGTCTTCACAAGCATTATACCAATATGTCTATACGATATTAGTATTCTATTAGTCCATAGTTTGTTAAAGTGTCCAATATAATAGAGTCTTTAACAATGCTTTATAACACAACTTTCTTAAAGAGGTAACGTTTTATTTACTAGTTTATACTTATACTTTTTATACTTAAATCAACTTGGTACAATACTTATAATCCCATTATAACATGATATTTACAACTATATAACATGTGTAAAAGTCCATAAAACCATGATCACAAGTATAAGCTTATTTTCCATGATTAAAATGTTCTAATGGTGATATGCTATATAAACTAAGTATACACATAAAAAATCATAAATTAGAAAAAAGATGTGGCCGTAAGTAAAACCTTATGTGAATGATTGATGAATGGTAAACAAATCACACCATAGTGATTTAAATCCTAACTTGAAAACAAATGATGAAAACCCTTGTTATTCCGCTTAAGAAAGCCTTAACTTTCCCTTTTTCATGCTTTAATAACCCTTGAAAGGCTTACCACTCCTTCTAAAACACCTAAGGACATCTTAGATATGTTGTAGGAATGTGTGTAATTGTTGTAAGTAAAATTTTGTATGGATTTGTGTATGGTTTTGGTTTGGACGTGAGCTAGGAGGGAGTATATGAGAGAGTTTGTGTTGTTTCACTTAGAGAAATAGCGTCCATGTATATGTTCAATTTTTAGTTATTAGCGCATTATATAGTAGGAGAACCTAGTCAATCTGACACTTAGGAGGGTTTTAGGGAGTCTTTTGGATCATAGTCATCCAAATAGTGAGATAGATTCCCATGAAAATGTTGGAGTTTGCTAGCTAAATATCTAGTAATATATCTTGTAATAAAAAGAGAAGAAATGGAAGTATACTTGCATTGTGAAAATATAAGTTAAATGTAAGTGTAGTTTTATTTAGAATGTGTAAAGTGTATACTTGAGAATTGTATGGTTTGGTTTATTTCTTTTATGTAAAATCTGCCGCCCAAGTGTAAAGGTGAGTAAAGTTTTATAAAAAATTGGTGATTGTTGAAGCGTAGATAAATTTTGGTGTTTCCGGATATACCTAAATGTAATTTATCGCGAAACATATACCTAGTGCGTTTTACGTACGCAATAAAATAAAATATAAAAATTTGATTATTACTTTTGTAAAAATAATATATTTCTTGTTTGACGAAAACTTTAATTCGTTTGGTGTCCGTTTACATTAAATGTTGATTTTTAACTTACGCGATTTAACTTTAACTATTAAAATTAAAAGTAAACGCTGCGAAATAACATCCAATAGTGGATTAAAATAAGCGTGCGTAAATGACCTGAAAATATCGGAATGTTACATATATAGCTATTTAGGTAACTTCAGCTTATTGTTTTTCAATTTAAATGTAATTTTCTTCTATTAAGCTTGTAATCAGTTTAAAATATCAATTAAAAGTTTAGTTTTCATATTATTCTCTTGTTAATTCCTGTTTTTACTTAAATGCATAATGGTCTAAAAAGCTCTTTTATTATATGTTAAAGCTAAATAAGCTGTCTAATTCACTCATAAGCTAGCTACACTCTCATTTAAGCTTTTAAAGCTTAAATGAGCTTATTTGGGACAAATACAAAATCACCCTCAAAATTACCCCGGCTTAATGGGAAGGGAACCAACATGGAAGGTTTCCCTGGACCTCACTATGCTCACTAGCTTATCTAATATAAGCTAGATCATGTTGAAGTCCCCCAAGAGCATTTTGATAAGCCTTGTTTAGAGCAAAGCGCTCTGTGTAAGTCTCATTCCTTTTAGGTAGCTTAATTTTGAAATTCCTCCTAACATCACTTATTTCTTTGCCTATTACCTGTTTTTAGAAATAGCTTAATGATGCATAATAATAGTTATATTAGATACATATAGATGATTTGATTGTTAGTAGAGAATTCATAGTTTTCATATAATAGTTATTTTAATCATATGAAAAAAAACCAAAAATAATGTGTTTTAGCTTTTAGCTTAATGATTCTTGCTTATTAGGTTTTGCTTAAATCCTGCTCATTAGGATTATCATCAGCTTATTACTATCTGTGCTATACAAGTGGTGTATTGGAACCACCAAGGATATAACTGAAAAAATGAACTGTAGTTATTTAAAGGGGTGTTTGGGTCAAGGCAGTACTAACTTGAGTTAGTACTGCCAAGTTTCCTTTGGTCCTTTATTTTGACTCAAATCATCATTTTAAGGTTTATATTGAAAGGATTTAAGGTCACTATTAGGTGTAATTAGTTTTAAGCAAACTCATTTAGTAGTAACTAGAATCTGTTAGGTTTAGTTCAGTTCCATTAAGCAATTTTAAGCTCAATTTCGGTTTACTAGCTGAAGTATCGCACATTGTGCTATTAGTATATTGTTTTAATGTTGTAGAAACAAAGTTTTTTAGCATACACTTGTAGTTTTAAATTTTGGTCATTTACTTGCAAACTACATCAGCATAGGAATAGCAAAAGTAGCCTTTTTCAAGCTTATGTTTCAAAGGGTAAAAGTAGTTTTTAGGATTTGATTCTTATAGCACAAATAGATTTTAGGCCTTCTAGATAAGATTAGTGCTTATTTATATGTTTAAAAGGCTTAATTGAATACATGTTAGATCTGCAATTTTGCTTTTTGACCTTTTTTTTCAATAGCCAAAAAGTAAGTAAAATGAAATTTTCAGCCTTTTCATTAAGCATTTTATGCTTTTCAAATCAGTTCTTAAAAAAACCTTTTCTTAGTAGCTTATTAGGCCAGGCTTTAAGTAGAATAAGTTATATTGCCATAATGATTGTTGCTATTGCAAAATAAGCTCAAGATAATAAGCCATTTGGCATGTTTGTGTATGCCGTTTCTTAAAGTGCTTATTTGAAATCCTTAGCTTAATTGGCTTGCTTATTTCTAGTTACGGGAATTTAGCTTATTAGGATCAGATTAGTCTAATAATAGCTATTCCATCCTGTTTTAGCTTATTTTAGTTTTTAGCTTATTAAGTTTTGTAAAAAGTAAAAAAGTAGTTAAGTACTTTCTGTCTGTTTTAATTACCATTTAATGGGCTTATTGAATAGATATTAGAAACTTTCATTTCACAAAATTAGCTTAATTTATAAGCAATTTTACCAACATTGGCTTTTAGGTTTTTGCAAAATAAAAAAAGGAAACCAAGGAAGTCGGGGGTAAAGCAAGACTCGAACCCCTTGAGGGGACCGCTCACCTTGGCCTCAACCCCTTTTAAAAGCCTCAACACAACACACCCTCACCAACGTGGCCTTGGACTTTTACTCCATCTTTGGCACAATCAATTGTTTTTAACCTTTTGAAACCGTTAATATCATAACGCAATTTGATTGTCTTATTTGAATTTTCCCGCTTATATAGTTTATAGGCAATTTAGGATTTCTTATTTTTCCTGCATTTTGCTTATCATATGCTATTTTTAGAATTTTTTTTAGGATTTTTAGCTCAAAGTTTTACATTTTTCATGAATTAATTTTGTTATAAACTTTAAAAAATCATAAAAAATAGAAAAATAATCAAAAAAATAATTTTCTTTTTTATAAAATTTTCTTTTATCATATTCTAGGTTTAGGTTGAAAATTACTTTCGTATGGTTAATATTTTAAAAGTTCATTTTTTTAAGAACAGGATTCGATCCCCGTTCTCGTTTTCTTTGTTTTTTAATTACTCTCGGTTTAGAATTTCCTTAGCTTTTTTACTTTTAAATAGTCATTTAGGATTAGAAAAAGTTTAGAAAAGTATTTAGGGTTTAATTTTAGTATTCTAGCTTATTTGTCGTGTTTACTTTATTTTCCGTTATCGATTTTTTCTTTTCGTATTTAGGTTTAAATGTCCCTTATAATGCTCAGCGTATTAGGATTTAACAAAAACCAATCACGTCGAACCAATTCAAGTCATTGTCCAAATAACAAACGAGGTCTCAATTTCATAAGTCTTTGGGAAAACGACCCGGTAATCACTTACCGGTTTAAACGTGTAGTATTTTTTGTAAATTTTTTTTGCACGACTACCTTTTGTCCATAAGGGTAGTTTTATGGAATTTTCATTACTGTTAAATTAATATACGTATAAACACTGTACACCAAGTATTATGGCGCCGCTGCCAGGGGATTTGTTAATTAATATTCCTCTCGTTTGCATATGTCGATCGTGAATTTGGAGAACTTTCGTCTTTGAAAGTTACCTTTAGAAAAATCAAAATACAAAAAAAGAAAAAAATTAAAAATATAAAAAGTAAAAACTATTTTTCTTTTCTTTTTAGTATAAGTAGAAGTTAAATAAATACAAAAATACAAAAATATTTGCTCTTCCGGATTTTTTCAAATTTTCTTGTGAATTCGTGAATATAAGAAATAATTTTTTTTACAAAGTTGGTAAAAGAACACCAACAAATAATACTTTCAACTGAAGTATTATCCATCAATAAGTTCCCGAACCAAAGATTCAAATTTTTTTTACCATTTGTGTCACTGATAACTTAACGAAAAAAGTGCACCTCTTTGTAAAATTTTATTTTACTTCAGATAGTTTACCCTAAAGTTTGTTTATGATATTCGTGTAACACAAAATAATATTTCTTTTATCATTTTTTTTGTTTAATGCATGCGCACTAGAAATTCTAATTTTCCAAATAATTCTAACGTAACCATTCTGAGACGTCGAAATAAAGGACATGCTCTAAACGTAGTCGAACCCGAGCTTCGTACTATCATTGAAGTTGCACCAATGATGGAACATACAATGGAAGAGCTACTCCGTGCACCCATGGAAGGGTATGGAGAAGCTATTGTTTAACCGAAAGTTAAATGCGGTTCATTTTGAGATTAGACGAATTTGTTAACAACTAGTTCAAAGCTACCCGATTTCAACAGTTATGAAGGGAAAATCTCCATGCTCATATTAATAGTTTTTCCAAAAGTGATTACTAACTCAGACTTTACGATTTAGAGATGTGCCGAACGATGTTATTAAGCTTATGATGTTTCCATACTCACTCGATGGGGTCGCAAGATTGTGGTACGAGAAAGAACCACCTAATTCTATCTTGACTTGGGAGGATCTCGTAACTAAATTTGTGAATCAAATTTTTTCCCCCTCCTTCCGAAAACCACTTCACGTAAAGAATGAATTTCTCGATTTAAACACATAAATTTGAGGAAACATTTAGTGACAGCATGGGAACGTTTTTAAGGAAATGCTTTAGAGCTTGTCCTCAACTACGGATTTAACGGAGTTTACTCAAGTTGATACTTCTATAACGTTTTAAAACGAGAACGATCAAACTCCTTAAATGCCGCGGCGGGTTGAAATATTTTAGAGTAAGACGAACAAGAAGAGGTTGAACATAATTGAAAACAAATCAAAAGTTCGTTATTCACGTAATAAATCAAATGTTTCTAGGATGAATACGACTTCTAGGGAAAGTGTTAGTAAAACAGATGAGAGAATTGATAAGCTTGCGGATCAACTTTCGACCTTAGTTGAGATTGTTTCTAAAAAAGTTGTCACTCCCGCTCCGGTTAAAGCGGTTGAGGAAATTTGTGTTACTTGTAGTGGGCCTCATGCTTGGTACAATTGTCCTAATACCGATAACAATCAAGCTAGTGTTTTGTGCGGCAACAGGTTCTTACAATCAAGGTAACACCACAGAACTGTTAAACCGTGTTAGTAATCAAATGGCACCACCAGGTTTTGCTCCGGTGCAAAACAATGGTCAAAATAGGTTTAATCAAAATCAAGGTCAAGGGAATAATTTTAATCGGGGAAATAATTTTCATGGAAATCAAGGTTTTCAAGCTCAAAACAATCATGCTCCAAATTTTCAAAATCAAGGATTTCAAAACCAACCTTTTCAAGTTCCTAATAATCATGTTCAACAAGAGTTTTCAAATGAGTTTTCAAGTTACAAGAGAACTAATGATCAAATAATGAGAAACATGCAAAATCAAATCAATTCGTTGAAAGGAGAAGTTAAGAATGAAATTCAAAACACGATGAAGACTCAACAAGCCGTCTTGATGAATCAACAAAATGTTTTTCAAACTAACTTGCAAAATATGTTAAGTGGATTCTTTCAAAACCAAGCCTCAACTTCGGGTACTCTTCCGAGTAATACCATTCCAAACCCGAAGTGTGAGATGAAAGCGATCACTACTCGAAGTGGTGTTGCTTACGAGGGACCCTCGATTCCTACTAATCCTTCTCCTAAAAAGGTAGTGGAACGAGAAACCGAGGAGACAACGGATAAAGAGCAAACAAATTTCCAAGGAAGTACCGCTCACATCCCACCTCCGGTTAACCCCATTCCGATTCTGAAACCCGATGTTCCGAAGACTTTACCTAAGCCGAATATTCCATATCCTTCACGACGTAATGATCAAAAGTCCCGTGAAAAAGCTTCTTATCAAAAAGAGAAGATTTTTCAAATGTTTCAAGATTTACGCTTTGACATTAGCTTCATAGACGCTTTGTTTTTGATGCCAAGATTTGCTCCTACAATTAGGAATTTGCTCATGAATAAGGAAAAGTTGCTTAAATTAGCTAAGATATCATTGAACAAGAATTGCTCGGCGATTCTCCTCAAAAAGCTTCCCGAAAAGCTTGGAGATCCCGGCAAGTTTTTTATATCATGTAATTTCTCGAGAATGGGTGTATGTTACGCCTTGGCCGATCTTGGCGCGAGCATAAATCTTATGCCTCTTTCCATTTGGAAAAAGTTATCCTTACCCGAACTTACCCCAACTCGGATGACTTTAGAGTTAGCAGATCGATCGATTACTCATCCTAAAGGACTCGCCGAAGACGTTTTGGTTAAAGTTGGGAAATTTCACTTTCCTACCGACTTTGTTGTTGTTGATTTTGAAGCCGATCCTCAAGTACCTCTCATACTTGGGAGATCCTTCTTAAGAACCGGTCGTGCCTTAATTGATGTTTATGGAGAAGAAATAACCCTTCGGGTTGATAACGAAGCCATCACTTTTAATCTAGATCAAACTACAAGATACTCCTCTACAAATGACAAGTCGGTAAACCGAATTGACATCATTGATGAGGTTTGTGAGGAGTATGCTCCGAATTTGCTAGGGTTTTCTACTAAATCTTCGGGTGGCAATCCCATCTCGACGTCTGAGCCTCTTACTTCTGAATTCATCTTAGAAGAGATCGAAGCCTATCTCAAGGATGATTCGATTTCACCAGAAATTGATCATGCCGATTGCGATCCGAAAGGAGATATTTGCTTAATTGAAAAATTATTAAATAATGACCCGTTTCAACTCCCTCCCTTCTTATCTTTCCTAAGCTCACCTCTCTTCTTATCACTAACACTCTCAGACTTGGTGATTGATAAATATCTCTTACACCTATATATAATATATATCACAGCAAAAACACTCTCACTCGCCTAAACACTAAACCAAAAATCAAAACTAACTCTCTATCTCTCCACAAAACCCCGCTCAAATTGCCAACCCAAACAATCAAACCCATTATTTTATAAGACCAAACAAGCTCTCATACATCAATCTAAAGAAACCTTAATGTGATTTGAAGTGTTGGATATATCATCTTCAAGTGTTAAAGAAAGAAAGAAAGATTAGTGTTTCTAACCTAATTTAGGGTTCATTCATGCAAGCTTGTTGTCTTAAAGTCTATACAAGGTATAGTGACTTATTTTTTATCAACCATACATCACTATAGGGTTAGCTATAAACCTTTTATGTCTTCACTTGGGAAAAAATATGAAACTAATGGACCTAATCTATGTAAGTAAATAATATATTATGGGTTCTATTGATTTGTAACAAAGTGGTAACGCTAAAAAGTTCTAAAAACGAAGTTTTAAACAACTTTTTGAGGAATATTATCTAGGGGGGCTGTTTGTATTCGAAAAATTACATATGTATTTTATACTTTTATAAAATACTACATGTCACAAGGATCGAGGGGTCATAAAGAACTCCAAAAAAACTGATTAATAATGAGAAGATTACCTATTACCAAGTTATTACGATAGTTTAATAGCTTTTATAAAACTATATTTTATAAAAGATTACTATTCATGGCAGAAACTTATACTTTGAAAATACATAAATAATAATGATAAACTTATTAATTTCGAGATCGATGCTCGAAGAACGCTAAAAACAGAGCTATTACGAATAAGATTACTACGTTTACAATTGTTAAGACGCTAATTAAAACGAAAAAACGAGTTTTATAGCTGTGATAACATAAAATCACTTATCACATCAGAAATCATGAAAACCTAAAAAAATAGTGACATTTTATGATCACTCGTCTTACTATGAAAGCATGCATAGAAACGCGAGAAACGGACCTAAAAACGACGAAGTTATGTCATTTTTTGCTAAAAGGCGTAATTATAAACGGATTTGTAACCTTATAAATATGTTATTCGCTAAAACGATTAGATGTAGATATAGCAGAATAAGATATATATGTGGTATAGATTACCAAAGTGCTTATAAAACTAGGAATATCATAATATGCCTCTTCGGATGGCAGTATGATGAGTTTGTTGGATTACGATTTTAAAAGTATCTTAGCTCCTCGTACGTCATGTCATGACTCGTGATTATGATAGCCCGAACCGATATTAATGATGATAACTAAATAGGATTATAATATGGAGTTGAAAACAACATACTCAAGTACACATACGACCTATATTGGATTAGGTATGCATCGGCAATTATCAGACGCATTTGCGTGAAATATACTTATGAGTATTAGCCTCACACGAGGTGAGTTCATAACCCACGTTTTACATGATTTGTTATTATAAGTTTTGGTTGTGAGAACATGCTTGATTATAAAATACAATTACTTGGTTTGATTACAAATTGATTTATGCACGTTCTTTACTTTCATGCATGTAGATACACTACTTGGTTTACATTATTGACGTAAACAACATACTAGAACATTTACTTGAATATTACGGATTATGCTTAGGTTTCATGAACTGAAAATTCACTTGGAGTGGTGAGCGCGAATGTTATAAAATAGATCTATTGGGGATTGACAACCCCCGATTCGGGTGATTAGCTCTCACTAGTTCGAGATCGAACTACCGAACGTTATACATGTCGTATATGAGATGGATTGTGTTCTACATTATCGAACAACTATAAACACTAAATGACATTTACCGTGCCTTGAATAAGTGGCATACTTAATAGTCAGAATATCCTAGTTTTCCAGAACTTAGAGTAATCGTAATCCGTTCTCTACATACTTGAAAACTCAATTAGGATATAGTGCTCATTATAATATCTAGTAGGAACAATTGGGATATCGTGTTCATTACAATATATAGTACTGAAACATTTTAGATTTTATATATAAGTTTTTAGGTATTTACATTCAACTTACAAAGAGTTTGGAAATGTGTTAAGTGAGCTAGTGAATATTATTTATAGGATGAGAAGCTAGTTAGCTCTCTTGGTTTCACAAACCACCCACACCGAACCAAATTTGTGCCTTAGGAGGTGGTTTTTGAGTTTCCTAGTTGCTAACACATGGTTTTACTAAACCATCTTAGTACCATTCTTAATTACTCTCAAGATGTACAAGATTTGGCTTAGCTAGCAAATCTTATGGATTTGTGTGTTGGTTCCTAGTCATTCGCGGCACAAAGGAAATCAAGAGGCACAATGGTTCTTAACCAATGTGTAAATGACTAATAGGAGACCATTAGGACAAGTATTAATGAGTTAGAGGAAGTACTAGTACTTGTAAGGATCATTAGAAAGATTTCCTACTTGTTTTGGACCCCTAACCGGCCCCTAGTGGGTTATATGCACAAAATCGATTAAATTTTTGTGTTAAGGTTTTTAAAAGCGGGTATTGGTTTGAGTCTAGATGAGTTTAGGTATTTCCGGGGTGTGTCCAAACGTATTATTTTTATTGCGAAACATAAACCTTTTACGTAACCAATAAAAATAAAATACGCAAAGTACATAATTATCTTCTTAATAATTATATATCACTTGGTTGATGCATTCCTCAATTTATTTGATGACCGTTTACATTCATTGATTATTTTTAGTCTACGCGATTTAGCTTAAAAGTAAATATTAAAAGTAAACGCGTATCGGACTAAAATAAATAGTGATTATTAATAGAGTCGTAAAATGACATGAAAATAAGAAATGTTACACTCACTTGGAATATGCGTACTTGGAAGAAAACGATAAGTTACCCGTGATTATTGCAAAAGATTTAAAAGATGATGAAAAAGATGATCTCTTAAAAGTGCTTAAATCTCATAAACAGGCCATTACTTGGAAAATCACCGACATCAAGGGTATCGACCCTCATTTTTGTACTCATAAAATCTTGATGGAGGATGATTACAAACCCACGGTTCAAAGTCAAAGACGGGTTAACCTAAAAATTCACAAGGTAATCAAAACGGAGGTCTTAAAACTTCTTGATGCCGGAATGATTTACCCGATCTCTGACGGCCCATAGGTTAGTCCAGTGCATTGTGTTCCAAAAAAAAGGTGGAATTACCGTTGTTGGTAATGAAGAGAATGAATTAATTCTGACACGTTTAGTTACCGGGTGGAGAGTTTGTATCGACTATAGGAAGTTAAATGAAGTGACTCGAAAAGATCATTTTCCATTGCCATTTATGGATTAAATGTTAGAGAGATTAGCCAGAAATGAGTTTTATTGTTTTCTAGATGGATTTTTAGGGTATTTTCAAATACCAATAGATCCCCAGGACCAAGAGAAAACTACTTTCACATGCCCGTATGGAACTTTCGCGGACCGTCGCATGCCATTTGGCTTGTGTAATGCTCCCGGTACTTTCCAACGGTGTATGATGGCCATATTCCATGATATGATCGAAAAGACTATGAAAGTGTTTATGGATGATTTCTCGGTTTTTAGGGATAGTTTTGATTCGTGCCTCTCCAATTTAGAAAAGATGCTAAAAAGGTGTGAAGACACGAATTTAGTTCTTAATTGGGAGAAGTGCCACTTTATGTGTAGAGAAGGAATTGTGTTAGGACATAAAATATCAAAGTCGAGAATCGAGTGTCTCGCTCCAGGAGACGACATTGAGATTCTACATAACCATGATCCGTCTACTCCTATGAAAAGCATTGCTTCTATTCTCGAGGGATTCATCGATGATCAACCTTTCGAATAGAATGATGATTTATTTGATTTGGAATGTAAAACGAATGATTGGAAAAGAATTTTGTATGATGCTCCAATTGATGAGGTTGAGTGTTTCGACCCAGGAGGCAATAATGATGAGATCGATGCTTTTCTAGCTATCGAAGTTCCTACGTATATTGAGGAAGGTTATTATGACTCGGAAGGAGACGTAATCTATCTTGAGAGTTTGCTTAGTGATAATACCACCCATAATCTCTCTCCCTAAGTATTTTTTGATCATGAACCACAACATAATACTTTTTATCCCAAAAGTGATCCTCTCCACCATGAGTTCACCGGTGAACTTATCACGATTCCTCCAGGAATTGTTAGAGAGCACAAGGATTATATCAATCGAATGTCGTTGCTATGCGGTAATTCATCTTCCTGGTCACTGGAAAATTTTCATACAATTATCGAGTCTCTTCCCTCATCTACTACTCTCGTTGGGATAGTGACTCCAATAGGGAAGAGATAGATATATTTTCCGGACCAGATGATTCGATACCACCAGGTATTGAAAGTGATTTTGACTCGAAAGAGGGTATTATTGACAACTTGCTTAACAATGATCCCATTCCCGAATATGAAAGTTTAACCTTCATCATGGAACCCAATGTGCTCGTAATAAGCAATGTTAATGAAGATGAATGTTTTGACCCAGGGGAGGTGATATTAGTGTTGAAATTGACGATTCCTTCCCATTTGTCACTCGGACTTTTCTCCCGTACCTTACTTACCCTGAGGTTTCTCCCTTACTTTCCTCCACCAAAAGTGAGGACACTATATTTGACCCTGGCATCTCTACTTAGAGCCGGTGGCATCTCATCAGGATGGAACTTTCATGTGATTAAATGTTTATCCAAACATTAATGAAAGCCCGATTGAGATTTTCTCTTCCATTTACTTTCTCCAAGGACAAATAAATTCGAGGATCGAGTCAAGCTATGTGACTCGGTTACCAAAAACAAAGCGCTTAAATCTTCGATGTATGGGGTATTGATTTCATGGACCATTCCGGTCTTCCGTGGAAATAAATACATTCCGTAGCCGTTTGATTACCTTTCAAATGGGTTTAAAGCAAGGCGCTACCCACAAATGATGCTAAGTAAGTAAGTTAAGTTTTTAAAATCCCTTTTTGCCCGATTCGGTACACCTAGAGCTATTATAAGCGATCGTGGGACCCATTTTTGCAAAGATCGGTTTGCTAAAGTAATGTCTAAGTATGGAGTCACTCATCGTTTAGCTACCGTTTATCACCCTCAAACGAGCGGTCAAGTAGAGGTGTCTAATCGAGGTTTAAAACGTATTCTAGAAAGGACGGTTGGAGAAAACTGTGCCTCATGGTCTGACAAACTAGATGACGGGCCGGATACAGCTGAGGGGCGCGGGGCGGGAGGTCGGTAACGTCTACGCTTTGTGGGCATTTCGTACTGCTTTTAAGACACCAATTGGTTGTACGCCTTACAAGTTAGTGTACGAAAAGTCTTGCCATTTACCTATCGAGTTAGAGCATAAAGCATACTGGGCTTTGAAATATGCTAACTTCGATCTTAAAACCGCGGGTGATCACCGTAAGCTTCAACTTAATGAACTTAATGAGCTTCGTGATCAAGCTTACGAGAATTCTATTGATTTATAAAGAAGGACGAAGAAGCTTCACGACTCAAAGATCTAAAAACCGCTTTTTCCAATGTTGGTGGATCGAGAGTTTAACTCTTCAACTTTCTCGTCTTAAGATATTCTCAGAAAGCTAAAAATCTCGTTTGGACAGGGACCATTTCACCACACCAAAGCTTTCCATATAGGAACCAGTTGAGTTATCTCAACCCGATGGGCCAAAATTTAAGGTGAATGGTCATCGCGTGAAGCATTACTTCGGAGGGGACTTACCACCCAAGGTAGTCCAGGATCTCTACACTCTCTCCAAGGACGAATGAATTCGAGGATCGAGTCAAGCTATGTGACTCGGTTACCAAAAATAAAGCGCTTCGTGGGAGGAACCCCATGCTTATCCTTCTATCTTCTTTTTCTTTGTGATGTGAGGAGGCTTGTACTCTTCCGATTCTTGTTGTGTTTGTGCTTGTGATTTTTGCAGGATTGACCCTAAATTTTTTGAAGACTCTCGTGTTCGGTGTTTTGTCCCGGTCCACTCGAGCTTCCTAGCCTTTGCTTGCCATTAGTTTGGGGAAATCCGATATCCTAAAGATTATTATCGACTAACATTTATCTTTTAGCACACTTAATAAACGGCTAAAGATTTTTGTTTTACTTTCTTCAGGCTTGAGTTATGCATTCGACCTTTTTGAGTTCTAGTATTGGGGTTTTTAAGTCTTAGGATAGAAAACATTGAGGACAATGTTTAATTTTAGTATGGGGTAGTATATCTTCGATATGATCTTACCTACCTTTGCCCGTTGTTCTCACGTACCCCGTTTTCCAAAAAATTTTTTAAAAAATATGAAAAATTTTATATATATATAAAAATTTAAAAATTCTCAAAAATGAAATAAGTGTTTTGTCACAATTTTGACTTTCCTACTGGGTAGAATAAGAATAAATTTTGACCCGGTCGAGCGTGTTGAG
>BQNB010123895.1:0-20024 GCA_026074375.1 Tanacetum coccineum
AAAACCTCTCACCTTGAAGCGGTTAAACGTATCTTCCGATACGTTAAAGGCACTACGCACTTAGGATTATGGTATCCTAAAGGGTCCGGCATAGAAACCATAGTATATGCGGATTCTGATCATGCGGGAGATTACGTGGACCGAAAAAGCACTAGCGGTATTTGTACGTTTATGGGATGTTGTTTAACATCTTGGTTTTTGAAGAAGCAAACCACTCTTGCTATTTCCACTACCAAAGCCGAATATGTAAGCGCCAAAAAGGCATGTCAACAAGCACTATGTATGAAACAAGCTCTCGTAGATTATGGCATTAGGTTAGATGATATTCTTATAATGTGTGATAACAAAGGGGCTATAGACTTAAGTAATAATCCCGTACAACACTCTCGTACAAAACACATTGAGATTCATCACCATTTCCTTCGTGACAATGTTCAAAAAGGAAATATTTTCATAGAAAAGGTTTCATCGGAAGATAACATTGCCGATATTCTAACTAAACCCCTTAAATGTGATCCTTTTAATTACTTACGTCTAGGTCTAGGAATGATGAAACAAACTGATTAAGTTCTTATCAGGTAGTCTCATCCCTATAAATGATTGATAGGTACTTAAAAGTGAACAAGAACAATGAACTACAATCAAAACTAAAATACCAAAATCGAAAAATTAGGAAAATTAACTTGTCATATGGGCGGCCCCCTTAGCTCTTAACGGGCGGTCCCTTTAATTATAAGGGGGTCGGCCATGTATTTAAGGGGACTGGCCATCTGACAGTCCATAAAAAGTTTTTATTTTTCCTCCTCAAATCTGAGTCTAGGATTCTGTTTTGCACAAAATAAAAGATTGGGAATTATTCAAACAAAATCTTTTTCATAATCTTTATACAAAATAAAAGATTCTGTTTTGCACAAAATAAAACCTCGGTTTCGTCAAGGTTTAAGATTCTACACTTAATATATGTATATACAAGTCCCAATCTATTTTCCTAAAATTCTTCTCACGACTAGGATTACATGAAAAATCTATTTTCATACATTGTTGATATATGCTAAAAATATTTTTTCAAATCATGTATAATGATCTCACACTTGTTGTCAAAATATATAATCTAATATATATATTTCGACACTTTTGATTGAGCAAAATTAAATCAAGGAGCACTTGGATTATTTCTTAGGTTTTTTTTATCTTAGAGTCGAAATAATCGCTACTCCACATTTGTCGCATATAGGCACACACTAGGTTTATAAATACAAACACAAGTCTCAATTGATGTACTTACGACCTACTTCTTTTGTTTAAGAAATTAGGAGCATTATAACTATTTGCTAATGCTTCAATTAATATGCTCTTCATTAAAGATTTCTATTTGCTTTAGATGCATGCTTATCATATATATACTGTTTGTTAAATGTTATGTGAATTAGGCTTGATTGTTATTAGGACTTTGCATGTTTATACTCTTGCTTGCTAAATGTTATAGTCTTGATTGCTATAAAAATTTAGGACTTGCTGCAAATTGACCATCAACACACAACCTTTCCCATAAAAATTTTACAAAAATCAAATTTTGGGTCATCTGAAAAGCATCAGATGGGCGGCCCCCTTAATTCATAAGGGCGGTCCCCTTAAAGATAAGGGGGCCGACACCATAATTAAGAGAACCGGCCATTTAGTACACGAGTTTTACTGTTTCTTTCTCCTTTTTGACCCTCTTCCATATAGACCCAGCTAATATTTCCCATAACTCACCAACATTTCTTGGATTTGCTCTCCAACAATGTCCATCCATCCTTAATCACACCATCTTCCTAGTATAAATCAACCCTCATCCTCAACATAATCATCACACTCAACTTGTCTTCTCCAATGTCTTCCTCTCACAAACCTTTACCCAAACCTTCAAGGGTTGCCAAAATGTCCGTAAGACCCATATGGAAAAAGAAGTTAAACTATTGTAACACATCCAATGAGGTTGATGTTAACTTGCCTACACCGATGCCTAAACCACAATCTCCTCCAATGAATCATCACAAGAAAACCATCCTACCACATTCTCCAAACCATATTCCCACTAACCTCACTCATTCCTATTGGTGATTCTTGTGACACTAATGTTGGACAAGCTTTCATTCCACCACAAAGTGTCAATCAAACTCAACTCACACAACCCTCATTTCCTCACTTACTCATCAATCCACATGTTGCTAGTGTGCTTCATGCTCAAACTCCACCCTCACCTCAAGGTGACAACCAAACTCAACCTCTACTACCTCCATCTCCAAGTAAAGAAATGCTCATTAATGACATTAATCAACTTCAAGACTTATCAAACCTTCTAGCCATGCACCTCGCCCAACACAACACTCCCTCATCACCCACTCTCCAACTACCTACACCCTCAACTTAAATCAGTTGAAATCATTTGTTTTCCCTTGTTGCATCTTTAACCAAAAACAATTCCTAACCTTGAGTGAAGATCTCAATTGGATTGAATTTCTTCTTACTCGTCCACAACCACCACTTCAAGTCCAACGTGACTACCCTCCAACAATCACCTCCGCTCCCAACTCTCCACCAACAACCAACTAAGCATGTTACATGCCCAACGTCTCGCTTTCAAATAAATGTCTAGCCCTATTGTTTTGCAAGCAAGTCCAATGGTTTCCTATGGCAATCTAGACAAATTAGGACATTTGTAGTTTAAATTTTATGTATGTTGCAAATATGCTTCAAGCATATTCTTTCAATTTGATGTATGCATGATTGTGTTTTATACACAATTCTTATGATGAATGGTCTTTAATCTTATGTTTCAAGTATGCACTTGCTTGTTTATATTTTTTTATTATTTTGGTTGAATTACTCCTCACTATATAAGCTAAGTTTAGTTGATATATATTTGTGATTGTTAGTTTACACAAATTCCTTGACTTTTGTTAAGCATTATCAACATGTTTAAATATTTTTCTTTCCTTTGCTATATGTTAGAAACATTGATGTTGTTCTTTTAACTTGTTTTTGTAGCAAAGTTATCATAGCTCGATTTCTTGGTGCTCTCGAACGAAAGGGAGCACACATCAAGGGGGAGCACTTATTCCGTTGACTTTACTCACATCCATCGACGAAGCCTTTTTTATCCTAAAAAATGTGGGAGAAATAGAAATAAAACTCACTAAATACTTGTTTAAAAATAATTTTACATTTACTGAGTTTAGATTTTGTAATCATCAAAAAGGGGGAGATTGTTGATAGAAATAATGCCTAAAAACGTTATTAATATTTTTCGATCTCTCTACGTTTTGATAATCACAAAATTTAAAAACGATTAATGAAAAATTATTCGTAAACAAGTAATTAGTAGTAAATTTTCATTTCGAAAATTTAATCACTTAAAGGTATGAATAAATAAATGCTTAATGCATATTATGATCAAAGAGTTTTTTTTAACCTCATATTTTTTTTATAAAAATGTCACAAACATTTTTATAACTTTTACAAAACATTTTTAGATTCAAAAGAAATGTTTTATTCAAATAAATAGTTTGAATTCAATTTTTCTACCTAAAAACAGCTAAAAATGTTCCAGAAAACACCTCCCTTGGAAAAGACAAAAAAGGAGCGTCCTGGCCTGGCCGGACCCCTTAAATACACGGGCGGTCCCCTTAAATATAAGGGGGTCGACACCCTAATTAAGAGGACCGGCCAAACAAAAAGGCTCCTCAGTTTGCCTATAAATACTGGACTATTTTCCACTGTTTTTCTCACCTTTTGCACTCATTCTTTTCTGTCTAAAATCAGTCCACACATTTCCCACAATCCTTTGATCATTTAATCATAAAGCTTTATTTTCAAGTGATCCAAGCTCAGATCTTCAAGTGCAAGAGAAGAATACTTTCTACCATCAAGTAAAGAAGTATTATAGATTAGTGTGTGTCCTTGCAACTTTGTTGCAATTGTATTATATCTTGTAAATCATTTGTTATATTGTGAAGGTGTTATCGTATTGTTATACTTAGGTAGATTGTGGTGATCATTGTAAGTATAGTTAGATCGGGGTGATCTTAGTAAGTAGTGTTAGATTGGTGTGATCAAGGTAGTGTTTAGTTAAAGTGAAGTTGTGAAGTGAAGTATAGAATAGTTGTGAAGGGTAGAGAAGTTGTGAGTGTAGAGAAGTTATGAAGTGAAGAAAAAGTGGTGTGGTGAATCGAAGTTGTGAATTGTTGTGAAGTAGTGTGGTTAGTTATGATAGATTGGTTCTAGCTAGGATTAGAACTCGACATTTGGCTTAGTGTAAAAAATCGGGATATAAGCTTAGTTGTGTACGGTTTTCTCTGCCTAAAGGGAGCTTGTTGACATATTCAAGAAAACTCTTGAGTTTGATGCTCGGGGAATGGAGTAGGGTGAAGAGGTGCTTCTTTACCGAATAACTATAAATCCTTATGTTGTGGTTTGATCTTTCTATCTCTTATCTCTTGTCTTATATATTTATTTTGTATATTGTTATTACTTATTTGTTTAGTTAAATTTTTCATATTGTGCACATTGTGAATTCACATTAAGTCGCATCTAAGTTTTTATAAACAAACTATTCACTAAATTAAAAAGCGGTAAAACTATTGAACCCCCCTTCTAGTTTTCCACAAAACATGTTGAACTTGAACTTGAACTTGAACTTGATATGTATGTTGTTGTATGCTTGGAACCCGCCACTACTTTTACTCATTATATCCCCCTCAACGGGATTGAGATGTTAGTACATATGGATAGCGCTATTAGGAGATTAGCCAGTCCTCACTCCCACCATAAATGGGGTGCATAGTACTAGGACATAAGACTTGTGTTGCGACACTTGTTGAACTTGTAGCTTATTTTAGTGTAGGGTTGCTATACTAGGTAAATGGAACTCGGAACTGGAAGGCTGAATGCATTTAAGTAGTGCCTCGCATAAACACTATAGCATACATATACATTGATTTATATTACGTTACTTTGGGTAATGAGAACTATCTTTGGAAATTTGAATCAGTTTGGATTCACGACTTGTTTTGGCAACTTGATATGGAATTGGGAATTATGTTTGGACATCTATTCTTTTATAAAACCATTTTGGGTACATAATCCTGTGAGCTCACCAACTATTTTGATAGTTGACTATTTTTATCATGCTTTTCAGGTGACATTTGTAAAGTGGAAACTTAGTGCATTGCAATTGGACATGTTCAAGATGTCTACTTTTATTCAAGCTATTGTCATTTATACTTTTTAAACTTGTACTTGGAAATGATGTAATTTGGATAATCTTCTTTTATCTTAATTCATGTATGGTGTTTTATATATCATCTTGTGTGATGTTTATTAATATGTTACACCTCGTGGTTCTGCCTTTGTGGGGTGTGACAGATTGGTAATCAGAGCCTAAGGTTATAGAGAATGTCGATTTTTCCAAAAATAAAAATCCGAACTATAACCAAAATGATTTTCTTTTCTAAAAACACCGAACATGAAACGAGTCAACTAGTCCGAGTGGTTGCATCATTAGACCTCAATTAGACATAACTTGATCAACTATGTCTAATTTAGGGAGTATCATGCAACACTGGGTATAGTCATTATTTTAAACGAGTTTAAAAACTGACTTTCCACTTTAGTCATTGAAAAGCATACTAGGAATTATGTGCACCGCATAATGCATACTTTTAGATGTCCACTACTTTATTTTAGTACATCATGCTTATTTGATTGATCCAGTTATGTTCTGAGTTTGCTTTCTCATCGGTTACTGTCGATATAGTGTCACACTGTCCCTAAGCACCTTGTTAGTATGGACACCGTTTCAGTTACAATATGTCTCATAGATCGTCTTCGTACGCTAATGATTCCGCGAGTGAGTCGCGCCGTACACTTAACTACTTTTCGTATCCTTACCCTGCATAACTCCTTGAGGAGGACTCGTCGATAGATTCCGAGTCAGAGCCCGAGGCGACCAGCAGGTGAACTACGTATGCACGACATGTAGAGACGTTCTTTCTTTCCTATTAGAGCTGCGTCGACCTATATTTTGGGCGCGTCTCTGTCTTATTTCGTCATACTATTAAGCCAACTGTTTTAGCTGCAAAAAAAACAAACAAGCATTCCTTGCTTGTTTGCAAAATCCATGTTCAATGATTCAAGATTTTGTTTCTAAGCGATCCCAAAGTTTAGTCAATTTTTCAAAAAACATTGGGCCTTTTGCTAACTTCTACCTTGATTTCATGACAGTTCTTATTTGATGAGTTGTGAAATTATGCTTCAAGTTGCTACATGGCTTAAGACCTTTAAAGAATTCATTCGAGGATGGGTGAGGCTTGGATGTTTGGATGTGGATACTCAACCGACGTTGATGCAACGCGACTATAGAGAGGCTAGGGCTGAAGCAAAAATGCACCGTGTTTTGTCCTTACCCTACTGTGTGAAGTGCAAACGACTATTTCTCATCCACTAGGTTGATTGACATTGTTTTTATCGTGGAAACCTGTTACTTAAACGCATCGTTCTTAAAAGATTTTTGATAATACGAGTTACGTCATTAGTTGCCTTAGAAGCAACTCGCTAGGAGCGTAATCGCTCGAGTAGTTATCAATGACAGTGCAGATGTCACATTACATAGTTAGAGCCTTGGATATTGCGGATAAGGCGAGAATGAATAGAAGGAGAGTGCTATGTCCTTACTTATCTTTTGGGATTTTTGGTGTTAGTCTCGGTGTTGGTCTCCATTATGATGCTTGTGTTTCAAGCTTGGTTCTAATTATATTTTTATGGATTTTTGTCTATCATTTTAAACTTTTTGACTTATGGTTAAGTGGCTGCAAACATTTCAGACTTTGTACCCTTGCGATTAATTACGTTCGGTGTTAAAAATTTTGGATTTTGACGTATGGCTAAGTGTAAATTTTTGCTAAATAATCTTATTTTTCCCTTTTGCGTACAAAAAAATGTTTTTGTTCACTTGTAGAACCATGCCTCAAGGATGGAAACACGTGATATAAGCACATGAGCTATAATTGCACACTATAGTGACTCTCACACCGTATTCTAAACCAATAAGTCGGATTACATCATTAGTCGTCACAGGAACAACTTGCCGACCAACATGGTCACATAAATCGCTTCGTTGTATAACCACGGTCTTTGAGACTCCTTTTGGGATAAAAGGATTGAAACGAGAACGAGAACCTTTTACTTGATACTGGTTAATTGTGTAACCATGATAACAAGTTTTGTCCTAGCGTTCGTGTTTCAGAGATGGTACTTATTTGGAGGAATCGAAGTCCTTTGGTAACAAAACATGTAAAGATGAGATACTTTTTGAACACTTCTTTTTTTAAAAAACACGATGAACTAGTATTTTTCAACGGCTACATCGTTGAGCTTCAAACTTATGTATTATAAGACACGTGTAAACATCAGATTTTGTTGAATATTATTATTCAACCAACATTCGGGAAAAAAATGTTTTTATAAAAAAAAATATAAATTCATTTTCGACGGCTTCTTTGAGTTTAGTTATTATGACTTTAAATTTTTGAAAAAAAAACTTTATTACGACTCAAAATTTCAAAAATCATTATTTTGACTTCAATTTTGCTAAAAAATATTTATAAGAATAATAATGATAAAAAATTATATTTTATGTTACTTGAAATGCATTTTTGGTCAAAAACCTTTTACTATGATTTATGTTGGGAAACAAACCTTGTTGTAAGTTACTACGAAATACAAACTTTTTGGCAGACATATCTTTTTTTTGGATGACAATTATTGTGGAAGTTTTGAAACTATATATCTGAAAACGTTATCTTCTTCTCTATATAAACTTTCGTCGCAATTGTGTTTGAATGAATGTTATTTCATTTTAAAGTTGCATCATATAAATGCACGGTATTTGAACTATACTTTGGTCAACCTACTTACTCAACAAATATTGTGGACAAATTTAAAACCGTGTCTCCAAGACGAAACACGCGCAGCACATGAACGAATCTTGGACACCAATTATTGTACATCTGTATCTTACAAACCTAGACCAGATACGAGACTGAACTGCCAAAACCCTGTGCTATCAAAGGAAATCACGACCAAGGGAACAATGGGAATCAGGCACGTGATAGTGCCTTCGACATAGGTACCGCTGAATCTCAACAAGATCCAAATGTCATGACGAGTACTTTTTCTTTCATCGATCATTTTCTACCGTTGTATTCGATTTAGATGCCTATTGTAGTTTTATTTCTACCGAATTATTTCCCTTGAATAACTCGAAACCTAGTTCTATAAACCCCGATTACGAAATTTAAATTGCTAACGGTCTAAAGTTAGAAACAAACAAGATGGTCTGCGGATGTGGACTAGAACTAGAATGTCATACGTTTCTTACTGACTTCATCCCTTTCGGACACAGTAATTTCGCGTGATTGTAGAAATGGATTAGTTATCCAAGCTTAAGGCAAAGATAGTTTGTTTTGAGAAAATTCTCCAAATCCCGTTAACTAATAGAGAGATTTTAGAAGTTCATAGAGAACGGCCCGAAGGAAACCTGAAACAGTTGATGACCATGAAAGTAGACGAGCAAAAACTCAAAGATATCCTTGTTGTACGTAACTTCCCTGGTGTCTTTCAAGAAAATTTATCAAGCTTACCCCCATCTCGCGAAGTGGAGTTTCGCATAGATCTTATTCATGGAGTTATGCTTGTTGCAAAATCACCTTATCGTTTGGTACCTACGGAAATGCAAGAACTGTTAAACCAACTCAAAGAGCTCCAAGAAAAAGGTTTAATACGACCTAGTTCTTCGCCTTGGGAGCTCCTGTGTTGTTTGTTAAGAAGAAAGATGGTTTGTTTCGTATGTGCATAGATTATCGATAACTGAACAAGCTGGCCATCAAGAACCGCTACCCTCTTCTCAGGATTGATAAATTGTTCGATTAGCTGCAAGGGTCATGGTATTTTCTAAAATAGACTTTTGATATGGTTATCATCAGTTGAGAGTACGCAAAGATGACATTCCTAAAACTACATTCAGGACGGGTACGGACATTTCGAGTTCACAGTCATGCCTTTCGGTTTGACTAACGCTCCTGCGGTATTCATGGACCTCATGAACCGCGTATGTAAGCCGTATCTTGACAAGTTCGTCATTGTCTTCATTGAAGACATCTTGATTTATTCAAAGTCCAAAGAGGAGCATGAAGTTCACTTGAAGTTGATATTGGAGTTGCTTGAAAAAAATTGTTCAAAAAATTCTCTAAATGCAAATTCTGGCACTTCCCGAAGGCACAGAAGATTTTGTAGTTTACTATGACGCATCAAACCAAGGTTTTGGTTGCATTTTGATGTAGAGAAACAAAGTGATAGCATACGCATCCAGACAACTCAAAATCCATGAGAAGAACTACACCACTCATGATCTAGAGTTAGGCGCAGTGGTATTTGCTCTCAAAATGTGGAGACACTATTTGTGTGGAACAAAGAGTGTTATCTACACTAATCATAAAATCCCACATTTTTCGATCAAAAACAATTAAACATGCATCAGAGACGATGGATAAAACTTTTCAGGGATTATGACTGCGAGATTCGCTACCACCCATATACAACGATCGTAGTAGCTGATGCATTGAGTAGGAAAGAGCAGATGAAACCGAGACAAGCTTGATCTATGAGCATGCCAAATCACTCTAGCATTAAGGCTAGGATATTGGAAGCTCAAGGTGAAGCTTCCAAGGGCGCCAACACTCCAGCAGAAATGTTAAAAGAATTTGGGTGCCAGTTTATGGCAATTTGAGAACTTTGATAATGAATGAAGCCTATGCAACAAGGTATTCCGTAAATCCTAGAGCAGAAAAGATGTACTATGATCTACGAGGCTTATATTGGTCGCCCAAAATGAGGAAGGATATTGCCATGTATGTTAATAAGTGCTTGACTTGCTCTACAGTCAGAGCAGAACACCAGAAACCCTCGGGATTACTTCAACCGCCAAAGATTCTCGAGTGGAAATGGGAGAATATCACAATGGACTTCATAACCAAGATACCGTGAACCAGTAGCGGACATGAGATTTGGGTCATTATTGATCGACTGACCAAATCTGCACATTTCTTAGCCGTCTATGAAGATTTCAAGACAGAAAAGTTGGCAAGACTGTACATCAACGAGATCGTAGCAAGGCACGGTGTGTCTTTGTCAATCCTATCTGATCGTGATAGTTATTTCACATCAAGATTTTGGCAACCACTACAGAAAGCATTAGGAACGCGACTAGATTTAAGTACAGCTTACCATCCCAAAATCGATGGCCAAAGTGAGCGTACCATTCAAACATTAGAAGACATGCTTAGAGCTTGGGTAATTGATTTTGGTGGAAACTGGGATACCATAGTATTTATACTTAACACTAAAGTACATCTCACCAGTTGTCCAAAGTCGTACAAATGTGTGTTTTTAGGATACTCTAAAACTAGTAAAGCATACTTAGTGCTTAAAAATGAAACAATAAGGCTTGAGGAATCTCTTAAAGTTACCTTTGATGAGAGCTTGCCTGAGCCCAAGTCACCTTCTAAGGTAGAAGATGATAGGGTTGGTGAACCCATAGTTCGATATCTTAATGGGTCGTCGTCATTACAAGTTAATGTTTCAGATGAAGGCTATCCTAAAAGTCTAAAAGAAGGTAGAGGTCACCCAATAGAACAAGTAACTGGTGAGTTGAATGAGAGGACACTTGTGACATCCGTCAATTTTAAGGTCAGTAACCGAAAGCAAACGTATGATAACTGACTCTTTTGATTATATGTCGAGTCACTATTAAGTGGTCGTACTTATTTATAGCATTCAAGGCTTGTTTTACTAGGAACCCCTAGTTATCGCGAACGCACATTTTACCTAAACTGTCCTAGTTTTAATGGTCCTAACGAACCACGATATGCCTCAAATAACATTATAACGATGACAAAACAATGCGAAAAAACATAATTTAAACAAATTCATAAAACAATCTCAAAATTACATTTCTTTTTAAAGGACATTTTCGTATTTACCGAATGTACACAACTTAACAGTTTAACTTATTACCTTTAACCAATATTACACTTTATAATATAACAAAAAAAATATAAAACCCCTTCTTCACTTCTTGTTTGGTATGACCAAAAACCACTACACAATCCATAATATTTCTTTCTAAAGGGACACTTTGTCAAACCATAGTAAACACTTATCTTCACCTCATTTCTTATCAACACACCTCATCCTACCTCTTACAACTTATGCATGCAATTAGATCTCCAAAACTTTCTTCCTTTGGTCCTTGTGCTGCTGCCATGACCTAACCACAACCATAACACCATCATTTTAAATTATTGGGAGCAAAATCAAAGGTAAAACTCATGGTGCAAGATGACTTGTATGTCTCTTGTACCAAAACTCTTTAAAAAATGAGATTTTCTTGAATTTTCTTGCATGTTTAAGCATTCGTTTGTAAAATCTTTATAGATAAATTATTTTCTTGGTAAAAGATTGTTCTTCTTATTCAGAGTTTCTCACAGGCTCTGATACCACTTGTGAGTCCCTTATTGAATAGATCTTTGCAGCCTATTAAGGATGATAGCCAAGATGTATAAATACAGTTGACTATGTAGAAACACTGATTATGAATACTATGTGTTAATGCGGAATCTTAACACAAGTACTAAGAAAAACAATGAAGAACTAAATAATAACTTCTATTAATCTGCTTTGAATGATTACAGATTACTAACTATTGAGATATGATTTTGCTATGAGATATCTTTAGGTCGTCTCTCTAACTATGCCAATAGGAATCCTTTTATAGAACAAGAATAAACCCTAACAGGCTTACAAAACGCGTACATATCTTTTCCTAAAATATCTCATACATATCTCTTAAACGGTACTAACTATTTTATACTATCGGTACTAACTAACTGATCAGTACTTAACATTTTGTACTGTCAGTACTAACTATAACTATCAGTACTAACTATTTGTACTGTCGGTACTAAGCTAGGAAAACATAAATCCTAACAGATGTCAAATCTGCCCGAAGATCTCTTTTCAACCCTTGTACTAAATTGACCATAAATCATAAACCACGATGAACATATCATTGAAACTGATATGGAATACACTTGTAAGGGTTATTTAGAGTCTCCCATTGGTCTAACTCATATAACCTTGATTCAGACCCTCTGATTATTAAATTACGTTTATATGTCCAGATTTCACCATTTTGGAGTCGCGTATAAATGGTCGGGTATAAGTCCTTAATAAATTTTATGGTCAAATAAATACTTAAATTGACGAGAAATTTGGGACAAATTAGTAGAAATTGTGCTTTGTGATAAAAGTGACTTTGGAAACAAATTAGAACACAAGACGTAACAAATGAACCTTAAGATTGTTCGAGCATATCATATAGGATCTAATTAGGTATATTTACTTGCCTTAGGTTGCGAGTAGACGATTGTGTATTAGTTTGGGTTGCCTACTTAGTGTGGTTTGCCAAGAAGTCCTATTATCAATCTAACTTCTAAGGTGAGTTTCTCACAGCCCCTCTTTTTCCGTTTTAATCGATTTTGGGGTGGAAAGCATGATGTGTTGTATTTAAATTGCTATGCTCGTACTTTTATGTGGTAAACTTTCGAGCATACTCGAACTTGATTTGAACTTGAAAAACATGTTGAACTTGAACTTGAACTTGATATGTATGTTGTTGTATGCTTGGAACCCGCCACTACTTTTAGCTCATTATATCCCCCTTAACAGGATTGAGACGTTAATACATATGGATAGCGCTATTAGGAGATTAGCCTATCCTCACTCCCACCATAAACAGGGTGCATAGTACTAGGACATAAGACATGTGTTGCGACACTTGTCGAACTTGCAACTTATTTTAGTGTAAGGTTGCTACACTAGGTGAATGGAACTCGAAAGTGGAAGGCTGAATGCGTTTAAGTAGTGCCTTGCATAAACACTATAGCATACATATACATTGATTTATATTACGTTGCTTTGGGTGACGAGAACTATCTTTGGAAATTTGAATCAGTTTGGATTCATGACTTGTTTAGGCAACTTGATATGGAATTGGGAATTATGTTTGGACATCTATTCTTTATAAAACCATTTTGGGTACATAATCCTGTGAGCTCACCAACTATTTTGATAGTTGACCGTTTTTATCATGTTTTTCAGGTGACATTCGTAAAGTGGAAACTTAGTGCATTGCATTTGGACATGTTTTCTACTTTCTTTCAAGCTATTGTCATTTGTACTTTTTAAACGTGTACTTGGAAATGATGTAATTCGGATAATCTTCTTTTATATTAATTCATGTATGGTGTTTTATCTATCATCTTGTGTGATGTTTATTAATATGTTACACCTTGCGGTTCCTCCTTGGTAGGGTGTGACAGTAACCTACTGCATTGCAATTCATTTCCTACCACATCAAAGACAAAAGTAGGCAAGGAAAATCAATTTCATTAAAAACGGAAAGCCACGTTTACACTAAATCATGCCCATGAAACGTAAGTAACCTAATGCATTACGGTTCATTTCCTACCACATCTAAGACAAAAGTAGGCAAGCAAAATCAATTTCGTTAAAAAATGGCAAACCACATTTACACTAAATCATTCCTATGAACAACGTAAGTAATCTACTGCATTACAGTTCATTTCCTACCACATCAAAGACAAAATTAGGCAAGCAAAATCAATTTCATTAAGAATGGCAAGCCATATTTACACTAAGTCATTTCTATGAATAACGTAAGTAACCTACTGCATTACAGTTCATTTCCTACCACATCAAAGACAAAACTCAGCAAGCAAAATCAATTTCGTTAAAAACGGCAAGCCACGTTTACACTAAATTATGCATATGAACAATGTAAGTAATCTACTACATTACAATTCATATCCTACCACATCACAGACAAAAGCAAGAAAACACAATCAATTTCGATTAAACCGGCAAGCCACGTTTACACTAATTGATTTCTATGAACAACGTAAGTAACCTACTGCATTACAGTTCATTTCCTACCACATCAAAAATAAAAGTAGACAAGCAAAATCAATTTTGTTAGAAACGGCAAGCCATGTTTACACTAAATCATGCATATGAACAAAATGTGTAACCTACTGCATTACAATTCATTTCCTACCACACCACACACAAAAGCAGTCAAACACAATCATATTCATTAAAACTGTCAAGACACATTTAGACTAAATTATTCCTATGAACAACGTAAGTAACCTACGGCATTACAGTTCATTTCCTACCACATCAAAGGCAAAAGAAGACATGCAAAATCAATTTCGTTAAAAACGGCAAGCCACGTTTACACGAAATCATGTATATGAACAACGTAAGTAACCTACTGCATTATAATTCATTTCCTACCACATCAAGGACAAAAATAGGCAAGCAAAATCAATTTCGTTAAAAACCGCAAGCCATGTTTACACAAAATCATGCCCATGAACAACTTACGTAACCTACTGCATTACAGTTCATTTCCTACCACATCAAAGACAAAAGAAGGCAAGCAAAAATCAATTTCGTTAAAAACGGCAAGCAACATTTCCACTATACCATTCCTATGAACCACGTAAGTAACCTACTGCATTACAGTTCATTTCCTACCACATCAAAGACAAAAATAGGCAAGCAAAATCAATTTTATTAAAAACGGCAAGCCACGTTTACAATAAATCATGCCCATGAACAACGTAAGTAACCTACTGCATTACAGTTCATTTCCTACCACATCAAAGACAAAAAGAGGCAAGCAAAATCAATTTCGTTAAAAACGGGAAGCTACATTTACACTAAATCATTCCTACCACATCAAAGATATAAGTAGGCAAGCAAAATCAATTTCGTTAAAAACGGCCAGCCACATTTACACTTAATCATTCCTATGAGCAACGTAAGTAACCTACTGCATTACAGTTCATTTCCTACCACATCAAAGACAAAATTAGGCAAGCAAAAACAATTTTGTTAAAAACGGCAACCCATATTTACACTAAATCATTCCTATGAACAACATAAGTAACCTACTGCATTACAGTTCATTTTCTACCACCTCAAAGACAAAAGTAAGCAAGCAAAATCAATTTTGTAAAAACGGCAAGCCACGTTTACACTAAATTATGCAAACGAATAACGTAAGTAACCTACTGCATTACAATTAATATCCTACTACATCACAGACAAAGAAAGAAAATACCATCAATTTCGATTAAACCGGCAAGCCACGTTTAAACTAATACATTCCTATGAAAAACGTAAGTAACCTACTGCATTACAGTTCATTTCCTACCATATCAAAGACAAAAATAGGCAAGCAAAATCAATTTCTTTAAAAACGGCAAGCCACATTTACACTAAATTATGCATATGAACAACGTAAGTAACCTACTGCATTACAATTCATATCCTACTACATCACAGACAAAAGGAAGAAAACACAATCAATTTTGATTAAACCGGCAAGCCACGTTTACACTAATTCATTCCTATGAACAACGTATGTAACCTACTGTATTACAGTTCATTTCCTACCACATCAAAAACAAAAGTAGGCAAGGAAAATCAATTTCTTTAGAAACGGCAAGCCACGTTTACACTAAATCATGCATATGAACAACATAAGTAACCTACTGCATTACAATGCATTTCCTACCACATCACACACAAAAGCAGGCAAACACAATCAATTTCTTTAAAACTGTCCTGACACATTTACACTAAATCATTCCTATGAACAACGTAAGTAACATACTGCACTACAGTTCATTTCCTACCATATCAAAAGCAAAAGAAGGCACGCAAAATCAATTTCGTTAAAAATGGCAAGCCACGTTTACACGAAATTATGTATAGGAACAACGTAAGTAACCTACTACATTACAATTCATTTCCTACCACATCAAAAACAAAAGTGGGCAAGCAAAATCAATTTTGTTAGAAACGGCAAGCCACGTTTACAATTCATTTCCTACCACATTACACACAAAAGCAGGCAAACACAATCAATTTCATTAAAACTGTCAAGACACATTTACACTAAATCATTCCTATGAACAACGTAAGTAACCTACTGCATTACAGTTCATTTTCTACCACATCAAAGGAAAAAGAAGGCATGCAAAATCAATTTCATTAAAAACGGAAAGCCACGTTTACATGAAATCTTGTATATGAACATCATAAGTAACCTACTGCAGTACAATTCATTTCCTACCACATCAAAGATAAAAGTAGGTAAGAAAAATCAATTTCATTAACAACGGCAAGCCACGTTTACACTAAATCATGCCCATGAACAACGTAAGTAACCTACTGGATTACAGTTCATTTCCAATTACATCAAAGAAAAAAGGAGGCAAGCAAAATCAATTTCGTTAAAAACGGCAAGACACATTTCCACTAAATCATTCCTATGAACAAAGTATGTAACCTAGTGCATTATAGTTCATTTCCTACAATATCAAAGAAAAAAAGAGGCAAGCAAAATCAATTTCGTTAAAAACAGCAAGCCACATTTAAAGTAAATCATTCCTATGAACAACGTAAGTAACCTACTGCATTACAATTCATTTCCTACCACATCAAAGACAAAAGTAGGCAAGCAAAATTAATTTCATTAAAAACAGCAAGCCACATTTACACTAAATCATGCCCATGAATAACTTAAGTAACCTACTGTATTACAGTTCATTTCCTACCACATCAAAGGCAAAAAAAGGCATGCAAAATCAATTTCGTTAAAAATGGCAAGCCATGTTTACACTAAATCTTGCATATGAACAACGTAAGTAACCTACTGCATTACATTTCATTTCCTATCACATCACAAACAAAAGAAAGAAAACACAATCAATTTTGATTAAACCGGCAAGCCACGTTTACACTAATTCATTCCTGTGAATAACGTAAGTAACCTACTGCATTACAGTTCATTTCCTACCACATCAAAAACAAAAGTAGGCAAGCAAAATTAATTTCATTAAAAACGGAAAGCCACGTTTACACTAAATCATGCATATGAACAACATAAGTAACCTACTGCATTACAATTCATTTCCTACCATATCACACACAAAAGCAGGCAAACACAATCAATTTCATTAAAACCATTAAGACACATTTAAACTAAATCATTTCTATGAACAACGTAAGTAACCTACTGTATTACAGTTCATTTCCTACCACATCAAAGACTAATGTAGGCAAGCAAAATCAATTTCGTGAAAAACAACAAGGCATGTTTACACTAAATCATACCCATGAACAACGTAAGTAACCTACTGCATAACAGTTCATTTCCTACCACATCAAAGATAAAAGTAGGCAAGCAAACTTAATTTCATTAAAAATGGCAAGCTATATTTACACTAAATCATTCCTATGAACAACGTAAGTAATCTACTACATTACAATTCATTTCCTACCACATAAAAGACAAAAAGACAAAAACGGGCAAGCAAAATCAATTTCGTTAAAAACGACAAGCCACGTTTACACTAAATCATGCATATGAACTACAACACTAGAATCATGTGTGATTTGCTCCTTTCTATATCAAAACAATCACATTTTCTACCTTATACAACATCAAAGAGCAAATCACATGTGATTATCCTATTCTGGTAACAAAACAGTACAACAATAGAACCACATGTGATTTTACCTTCTTTAAGTAGAAATAGTATAATTTTATTCATTATAAACAAAAAATGAACAAATCACATGTGATTTCCCTTTGTTCATAACAAAATACTAAAAAAGCATAATCGATTTTTACCTTTAATTTCTAGTGCAACAGTATCTAGATCTGGAACTTATGGTAGATCATTGATATGTGAGAATACACATATCCGTTTTATATCAAAAATGACCCATAAAAGACAAAATTATGCTTAAAATGCTTGTATATTGCTTGTTTTGTCTTTGTGATTGTGTAGGTATGGATATTGCAAATATCACAAGAAAACGGTCAAAACCGGACAAACACGGACACGGGAACGGATAGAGTTTACAAGAGCCAGGAGAATGCTTTCAAGGTCAACCAAAGTCAACCATTGGTCAACATTGGTCAACTACAAGAAGACAAAAACCCTCAAATTACCCAAATTTTCCCTTAATGTTAAACCAAATTCACATTAAAAACCCTAAACCCTAACACCGTTATCTCTTTATTTTATAAGAGATAACGGTCGTTATCTCTTATTAAAACCCAAAACCATAACCGGTTACCCTTTACCCGAGCCCAAAACACACCCATGGCCCAATCCTTTATATATAAGCCCAAAGTCAACGAGTAAAAGCCCGGGTCAAAAGAAATCAAACGCACCCTTATAAAAAGAAACACGTGGGAAAAGTGGTTTTTACTGTTCACCATCTTCCTCGTTTAACCTCACCTCGAATCAAAGGGTAAATGAAAATTAATGACGTGGAAGAACAATTCAAGTACCAAGGGACAAGCTGGCAAAGAAAATGTCACACCAAAGCCTTTGATTGGTCCAAGTATACAAAGAATGACACGCGGGATTATCAAAAAAGCACATCAACAAGTGGGTTTTTTACACTAAATTACTTGTAAAAGAAGCACAAAAGGGTCTGACACAAGGATTGCCACGCTGGCAATCTGTGTGCTCCAAAATTGATCCAACGGTGTTAACAGGAGAGCCAATGATTAGAGATGAAGGAAGGGCCAGGATTAAGGGGAGCGTTTAATAGAATTTGGGACCTAGAAGCTTCTCTCAAGCAGTATAAATACAAGTGATGCCTCACTCACAAAAAGCATCTAGGAGTAGTTTTAAGTAGTTTTTTTAAGTAGCTTTTTAAATTGTAATTTTCCTTTCAAGTAACGTTTAGCTTAATGTAATTTCAAGTTTCACTTTTGTAACCAACATCTTTTATTAATAAAAGTTTAAGTTTCTGAATTGTGTATTTTGTTTTTCATAAAATGGTTAAATAAGCTCTGTTTTGTTAAAATAAGCTCTAAAGCTCTTAAGCTACTCATAAGCTGCTCATTTACGCTCAAAAAGTTTAAATAAGCTTTATCATACATAAATTCTCCCTCAAATGTACCACAACTTAAATTTGGATGATGGACCAAACCTGGAAGGGTCCATGGATCTCATAGGCTTATTCTAAATAAGCCAGAGCCTGTAGACATAAGCTCTTTTTAAGCAATAATCCCTGTTTAGCTAGGATTTCAGGTTCTGCATCAATTTACTTTTTCTGTCTTTAAATTTATAGCTTAATTCTATCTTTGTTTGTTGTTTGTTTCATTTACTTATCTAATTGCTTATTTATGTCTTAGTTATCTGATTAATGCTCTTTATAGTAGATTTATGCTTATTGTAGTTAATTTTTAGTTTTAAATCTTTGTTTTCATATTCTGTCTTAAAAATCAATTAAAAAACCAAAAATAAGTAGCATTAGCTTATTGTTTGTTATTCTAGCTTATTTGATTGTTGTTATATGCTTATTAGGACTGTTAAATGCTTATTAATATCTGGTATTAAAGTTTTGTTCACTAAAACTCTTTTTCATAAGCTAAAATGGAATTTATTAGGTTTAAATGGGTGTTTGGCATAACAGTACTAACCATGAGTTAGTACTGCTTGTGATCCTTTTGTTGTTAAAATTGAAATTTAACTTCATTGTTAGGCTGATTGGTTAATTTTTTAGGTAGTTTGATAGGTTTAATCTGGTTTTCATTAATTTTCTAGTTAATATTTTCAATAAGTCAGTCATAGTATCAATTTTAGTTTAAATGATTTCTAGCTGTTATTAGTTCTTTTGTTACTCAATAGTAGTGTTTTTAAATTAGTATAATCAAGAGTTATAGGTATGCACATTTGGATTTGAGTTTTGGTTCAAATTGTGTCAAATGCATCAGTAAAGAAAAGTAGATAAGAGGCTTTTATCAT
>BQNB010123896.1:0-20023 GCA_026074375.1 Tanacetum coccineum
AAAAACAAATAAGCAATGAAAAGGACTTATGAATAAGGTTGTTCACAAAGACTGCTTGGTTTTTGGAATTTTTGAAAAGACAAAGGACACAATGCAGGCTTAAAAATAAGCTAACAAGTAAGCTTTAAAATGAAAAACAAGTTGAAATAGACGGAGTTTCACAAGAAAAGAGCTTATGCTCAAAAATTTAGATTCTAAAAACAAGTTTAAGGCAATGAAATTTGGAAATGAGAAATGGACTTTTGCTTAAAAACTGGCTTGACAGATTTTTACTAAAACAAAAGGTAAACCAAATGGACATTTTCCTACTGCAATTGACTCTTAAAAACAACATTAAAACAAGACTTAAGACAGGTTTTAAAAGCTTAATCCAAAAAGCACTTCTTGGCTGTTTTAAACCAACAGTTTATGGACACCCTTTTAGAAAAACTTAAAGACAGTGTATAAAGACTTAAAACTTAAGAAAAACAGATTGAAAATAGCTTAAAAAGGCTGGCCAAAGTATACCAAGTGACCCAAAGGTTTTTTAAACACCTTTTGACCCACTTTGACAGGTTAACCCAAACACCCCCTTAACTTTTGAAATCTATACTTAAGCTTAGTAACAAAGATTTAAGCAAAAACTTATGAACAGAGATGACCAACAAACAAATAATGAGCTAAATTAAGCAAAAGGCACACAAGAATAAGCACAAAAATAAGCATTAAGAAACACACAGATTTAAGTAATAATGGATAGTTTAAGGCAAAAACTTGTACAAAGCATAAATAAGCATTAAGTAAAGACAAATAAGCATAAGAAACAGTAATAAGCAATAATAAGCACTGATGAACAGTAAAATGCAAAAATTTAACAGTGAAGCTTACAAAGGGTCCTTAGCTTTTTGGCAAGAAATAAGCTCTCAAAAGCTTATAAATCTTTCCTAAAGCTTCCCATGAAGCACTAAACCAAGGCCTTCCTTTATTTACCTTGCTCCAATGCTTTCTTCTTGATATTTTTGTGATTTTTAGATTTTTTTGACAGAAAATGAAAACAGCTTTTATATAAGCTTTTAATGGCTTAAAAACTTATACAAAGGCTTATAAAACAGTTTAAGACAGTATTTAAATGACAAGAAAGCTTAAATGACAATAATTTAAAGAAAACTTGTAAATGACAATAATTTAAAAGCAAGTATTTAAATGACAAGAAAGATAAATGACAGAAATGTAAATGACAATGTATTAAAAAGACAGTAATAAAAATGGTACAAACTTTTGAATACAAGCTTTTGACTTAACACAAAAATTCGACCAAGGAAAAAACTACACTAGGGTCCTATATTTATACTAAGTCTTCAAAGCTTGAAGTGTGTTTCTTCTGTGTGAGCTTCAAGGACTTGTGTTTGTTGTGTGAGTAGTATTCAAAGTTGATCTTAGCCATTGGTTTTGCTTTATGCCCAAGGTGTGTAATCGAAACCCTTGATTTCCTTTGCCCAATCAGAGTTTGCAAGATTGCCAAGGTGGCAATGGCTTCTAGTGAGGTGGGGTGAGGGTTTGAGAGGGATGGTTTTGGCTGGTGCTACAGTAAACGAGGTGGGGGATAGAGACAATGAATAGTGGGGTTTGTTTGGCGGGAAACTCTGTTTTGATTTAGCAGGGGTGAAGTTTAGTGGTTTGGCACAAGAGGCCCCTCAACATATATATAGTTGTTGCAGTGAAAGTCCTTTGTGGTGTGGTAGGTTTATAGGGGTTGTCAACATTGGCCCTTCCATTTGTATGGTGTAGTTACAAGGACAGTCCCTATGGACTAACAGCAGTTAGCTTGTTTAAGGCTTTTGGACTAACGCTGGTTTAAGGCTGTGTTAGGCTTATATATTGTTGTCTTTGGGCTGGTTCATATTTAAAAGGCTTCTTGGTCTTCATGATGTATAAATGGGTTGACCCGGCCTATTAGATGGGTACGAGTGGGCCCATTTAACATTTTTTCGGTTACGACTTCGGCTTTGACTTTGACTGTTGACTTTGTCTTTGACTTGGTTGACTTTTTGGCTTTGACTTGACTTTTTCTTTTCACGCTCTTCCATTCCGTGCTCGGCTTTGGCGTTTTTGGCTTCGTTTTTCGTCTTTTTCTCGGATATCTGTTTTTTGCACAATATAAATGAAAACATACAAATACAATGTATTTATGGTACGTTTTTGGTCATTTTAGTCCGATTTTAAAGGTCAAAGGTATGTGTAATTAAGCACATACCAAAATCCCCCATATTAAACTATTGCGTGTCCTCACGTAATGCTATAAGTAAGCACTTAGAAAACTAAGAATCTCAATCTCCCTCGACTAATAACCTCGAAAAGTAGCTAAGTGTTCGTCAAAGAGAAATAAAGAATCAATAGCTTTGAAAAGCCCTATTTTGACCATTTTTAAATATACACTTATTCCTACAGATATTTTTGTATTTTTCGTTTTTCTCATTTTTTTGTACTTTTCATATTAGGCAACTAACTAGAACGTTTGACTTTCGTTATTTTTATAACTTTTAGGGATCATAGAACAAGATGCATTTTAATCCTAAAATGCCTCAAAAAGGATAAATTCCTCGTCCCCGACTTTTCACTTATTCCAAACCAAGCTTAAAACGAAATCACAGTTAAATATAAGTTAATATGCTAACACTACTCATATTTGCAACTTGTGAACTTTTCACTCCCGACAATTATTATACATTAGGTGAATGTGCCATTTTGAATTTCAACCATGGATCAACGTTTTGCAAAAATTCCATGCTTCACGTTCTACCCAAGAATAATGAGTTTGAAGGCGAGATCATCCCATGTAGCGACTTTCGTCTCGGCACATCCCAACCTTGCGGCTAAGTAACCAGGTTTTAACACCCCACAGAGACTAGTATCGGGACTCACGGACCTTCGGTTTCAAAAACTCTTAGGTTTTCCGTATATACATAGCTTATTTAGAAAAACTTAAAATAAAATAGTCTTAGTTCAAAAGCATATTTAAATTTAAGAAAAAGAGATTTTCCCTATATTTATTAATTCACATTTACTACACTTAATATAATTATTCATTCTTAAGGAAATCCTCGACCTTTTAGAAGGCTGCAACATCGGTTGTGAGCCGGCAAGATGCAGCAAACTTTTATCAGTCTCGGATTATTATTCTTACTATGGGCTTTCTTTAGAAGGTTGCAACATCGGTTGTGAGCCGGCAAGATGCATCAAACTTTTATCAGCCCACAGTTTATAATTATTACTCATTTTTTCATTTTTTCCATTTTTTAACATATAATTACCATGATATAGAGAAAATTTCGTTTTAGAAAATTTAAGTATAAATTTGAACTAAAATTATTGATATCGACTATACTTTAAAAATTGTTGATTTAAGTTTAATTTTCAAAAATAGCACGTATTATTAGTCCGGTTAGAAGCTTATGGGAGAAAAAGCCACAAATTACACACATGAGCTTGTAAGATTTCCAAATAATCCTTGTTTAGCATCTAACTCACACTTAACTCTATCATTTTTCGTTCTTCGCGAAGATCCGCGAACGCTTAGTCTAAAAGTTAAGGAACAAGCTAGAGCTCAACACGCTCGATCGAGTCAAAATTTATTCTTATTCTACCCAGCAGGAAAGTCAAAATTGTGACAAAACACTTATTTTATTTTTGAAAAAATTTTAAATTTTTTCATTTTTTTGAAATTTTGGTGGTAAAAATAGGATTACGTGAAAACAACGACTGCAGGCACAATCAAATCGATAGATCCCCCCTATACTAGATTTAAACATTGTCCTCAATGTTTTAAGAAGGGTCTCTACGTAAATCCTAAGTCGTTTATTAAGTATGCTTAAAGATAAACGTTAGTCGATAAGATTTGGATATTGGATTCCCAAAATGAAGTTGAGGATTTGAAGCTCAATGAAGCTGAGATATTGAAGCTCTAGTGAAACGAAGACAAAAACCCCGAGCACTAGAGGCGTCAAAAATTTGGGCAATCCTGGACATACACAACAAAACACTAAACACGGAAATGGAAGAGGCGAGCCTTCTCATCAACAAACAAAACACTATTCATTAAGCTACTACTACTTATAATCATATAGGGATAAGCATGGGGTTGCCACCCACGAAGCACTTGTTTTAGGTCATTATAGCTTGACCCGATCCCCCATACTTTGAAGCTTGTCAAGGGGGATGGAAATGGAGACACGGAATATCCAAGGTACGGATGTCCTCTCCATAAGAGCAAGGAAAAATCTCCATCGGGCTTTTAAAAATTTTAATGACTTTGAAAGATTTAGAGTCCCGGTGAGATAATTCCGGGAGAAGAGAGGTATGAACTCCTTTAGAAGTGAGAATCTCGGGGTTGAAAAAACTTTTCCTCATTTTTTCGGACGAAACCAAGCGTAAAGGCTCCGAGACCGGGAAATTCTTGTGGAAAGGAAGTTCATAAATAGGAGATAAAAATCCTCAAGAAATAAAAGAACCATTAGAAGAATGATAAGCTTCTTTACATGTCTTTTGCACGAGTTGTGACTTCAAAAAGGTTCTCATGAATGAAGTATACCCGGATTAAATACCTTCTCCTCGTTGTTTGGTCGAAGACAAAGTATCAACCTCCGAAAAAATCCTCATAGAAAACCAAGTCACACTCGAGAAAAGGAGAAGGAAAAATACTTTGATCCAGGGGAATCCACGTTCAATCAATCAAGATTTTAGAATCTTTGATTTTCTCTTCCTTGGAGTCAAAAGGATCATCATAAGTATCATCATTAACGGTCTCAAGATCAAAAAGTTCATCATCATAATCATCATAATTGGCGGGGATCGCGTAAATCAAGAGCATGTTTCATATGGTGAACATCTCAGAAAGTGGACAACAAGGATTTTCACCAGGAGAATTTATATCAAACCTAATCTTCGGAATAGAATACCATTTCCTCGATGAGACATGGTTAACGTTAAATATGTATATCTCTCTACGATCGGATTCGATATCAAAAGGAAGATCATCAAATTCCTCCCCGTGAATGAAATCACTTGCGAGATAAGCTAAGCTTCAAATTCTTCCCAAAGATAACTTACTTACTTGCTTCTAGGGAAGTAAGTGTGGGGAAAGAAGAAGACTTGGTCGTGGGTTCCGAAATCGAAGTGGGATTGCCACTAAATGGATTGATAACTTCCAGTGAAGTTAAATTGATATGAGAAGAAAAAGTGGGATTGCCACTTTGATGATTGTTATCTTTCATTTGTTAAACAATCCTGCAAGAATAATCTTATGAGAGACATTGTAGATGTCAATCATGTTGATTGATTATTTTTTAGGCTTGTTAGAATAGCTTGAAGTATCATGTTTCATATTCAAGATTAATCTTTCGTCACCGTCACGAAGAATCATTTCTTCTCCGTGAACCTCAATCAAAGCACGAGCGGTCCATAAGAATGGTCTTCCCAAGATGAGGGGGACACGAGGATCACTTTCATAATCAACGATGATGAAATCGGCGGGGAATGTGAACTTTCCAATCGGAACAAAGACATCTCTTGCAATTCCAACCGGAGTGCAAATCTCCCGGTTAGCAAGTTCAAGGGTCATTTGGGTGGAAATAAGCTCGAGTAAACCTAACTTTTTCCAAAAAAAAACCCGAAGAGTGGCACAAGGTTGATGCTAGCACCTAGATCGGCTAGGGCCTTGTACTTGAGCTCACTAAAACCATACGGAATGAGAAATTTCCCAGGGTTACCTAGTTTCTTGGGTAACTTCTTAAGGATAACCGCTGAGCAATTTTCATTGAGGGGTGTATTTGCCAGTTCTAAAAGTTTCTCCTTATTGAAAGGAGGCTTTTAAGCATCTTTTGGTATTTCGAGATAAGAATCAAAGCATCGGCAAGAGAGATATTGATTGTGAAGTTGTTTGAACATTGCCAAAATATTGTGAATTTGTGACTTCATCATTCTCTTTGCCCAGTTTCATGGAGCATTCTTGAAGGATAAGGGATATGAAGGTGACGAGGATCCCTTTGGTGCACCACATAATGGATCAAGCGATTTAAAAGAGTTTTTCTTGGTTCATTCTTGATAGCACGCCGAAGCGATTTAAAAGCGTTTTTCCTTTTTGGGCGATGTTCCTTGGATCAAGCCTGCCTTATACCCTCCTTATAGTTTGTAATTCAAAGGTGAGCCAATTATAACAATAACAACCACGATTTGTTTTGTTGGTTTTTATCGATTTTTTTTGGGTACGTTCAATACATTATGAAAAGTATTGTTGGTATTTTTTTTAATTTTTTTTATAATAAGAAAATAATTCACAAACTAAAAATGAAACTATCACGAGGAAGGGTCTTCAAAAACTAATCTTCAAACGAAACACGAAAATCGTATCACACCTCCCCGGCAGCGGCGCCAAAAATTGACTCGTCCTTTTTAATACATATAAATACAATATATAATAAATATATATAATAAATACGTAATAAGGATAAGATCAATAATAAGAGAGATAAGTATTCCGTTAGGCTTTTAAAGAGACTTCACTTTTATCCAAAGCAAAACCCCAAAAAAAAACTCCCGGGTGTTTCCCAACGAGGCGTGAATTAAGAATCAGGTACGTTAGTGATCGCGCTTTTGAATGGTTTGAAAGTTTTTAGGTTTGGATTCCTAATTCTACGATAATATTGCTAAAACAAGTAAAGGAAACCTAAAAACGAAAGTGAATAAGGCTAAAACACGAAAAACGAGAACGAGATTCTAATCCCGTTCTTTAAAAATCAAAATTCTAAAAATTTACCCCTACGAATGCAAATCTAATTTTTCTAGGTCCAAAATGATAAAAGAAAATTAAAAAAAAAGAATTATATTTTTTTGATTTTCAATAATTTTTTATGAATTTAAAACATTTTTAAAAAGAAAAATTGATTAAAAATAGTAAACTTAATGGGAAAAATCTGAAAAAATGCAGGAAAATACTTTAAGCTATAAGAAATGCAAGTAAAATAAGAGTTTTGAAAACTGGCTTATAAATAAGCCAAAAATAAGCCAAACGTGGCTTATAGTTTAAAAGGAAAAAATAGGTAAAAAAAAAAAGTTGAGATATGACCAGATGGCTCTATCTGGTGCTGTGGTTAGTGTGTGTTTGAGGTGGGACGAGTGTGTGCTAAAGGGGAGGTCTCAGTCAAATCCTTGTGGCCTCCTTTTAATAAAACTTTTTTTTTGCACACTTAAACAACAGACCAAAATAGCAAATTTAAGAAAAGTAGAGGTTTTTACAAAAAGTTAAAATAAGCACAGAAATAAGCAAAGAGAAATGGCAGAATTGGTTTTTTACACTAAAGACTAAAAACCTAAACTGTTTGGAATTTTAAGCACAAATAAGCTAGGCAAACAGTAAAATAAGCCAAAACAGATAAGCTACTATACCTAATAAGTACTATGAACAAAAATAAGCCAAGGAAATTAATCAGAAAAGCAAAAAAATTCAAATAAGCAAATAGGCTAAAACTGGATACCAAAACAGCCTAGGGACAACTTTTGGGCTTATTTTTAAGCCCTTAAGTGGACCCTTTTGGCTTAGTGGGATATATGAGCTTAAAGCCTAGCTTAAAGGCTATCTAAAACACCAATGGGAAAATAGTTTGAAACAAAAATAAGCATTTAAAAAGTCTACTGAAATAGGCTGATTCGGACAGTATGCTTGATTTAGTTTTCTTTCAAAGGATAACTAGCTATATTCAGCCTACAAGATAAGCTAGTAAATAGCCTTAAACTATAAAGTAAGCTAAAACAGATTGAAATTAGCACCTAATGAGCTTATGCTCAAAAATTCAACTCCTAAAAACAATTTTAACTATCTGAAATTTGAAAAATAAAAAGGGACTTTTAAGACTGAAAAAAAAATGCTTGATACCTTTGACAGTTTAGACTCAAAACTTAAATGACAAAAGCTTACCTAAACTAAACACAACCTACTGCATTTGACACTTAAAAGCAACTCAAAAACACACTTAAAAGATGGTTTTAAAAGCCTAACCAAATAAACACTTCAAAACTGTTTTGTAATGACAGATTTGAGCACTACTTAGGAAAAACCCCAAAACAATCTTTAAGACCTAAAAACCTTGGAAAATAGATTGAAAACAATTTAAGAAGGCTGGTACAAGTTGCCAAAATAACCCAAAATGTTTTTTTAAACAATTTTGACCCGTTTGACCTCTTATGCCAAACACCCCTTTAAACTTGAAAAATACTTTTTAAAGCTGAATTTTAATGATTTAAGCTAAGGATTTTGAAAACAGACTATCAACTAACAATATTAAGCAATAAGGAACAATAAAAACACATTAATAAGCACTCACAATAAGCAAACAAGAATTAAGCAATTTAAGCTAAAAATGGACAAATTTAATTAAAAACTCAAACAAAGGACATATAAGCAATAAATAAAGACTAGTAAGCATAAAACAACAATGACAAGCCAAAAAAAAGCAGAAAATAAGCAGGTAAACAGTAAATAAGCAAAGCTACAGTAAAATAAACAAAAAAATGAAAAATGAAACTCACAAAGGTCCAACGCTTTTGGGAAGAGAATAAGCTCTCAAACAGCTTATACACCTTTCCTATAGCTTCCCAAGAAGCACTAACCCTAGGCCATCCAAAATTTACCTTGCTCCATATGATTTCTTGGTGAATTTTTGTGATTTTTGGATTTTTTGACAGAAAATTAAACAAACTTTTATACAAACTTTTAAAGGCTCAAAAGCTTATACAAGAGCTTAACAGTGGTATTTAAATGACAATTTAACTTAAATGACAATATTTAAAGAAAGCTTAAAAATTTCATTAACTTAAAATGAGGGATTACAATGCAACAGAAATTTAAATGACAAGTAAATTAAAAGACATTAATTAAAATGGACTAATTTTGTTCTTACAAGCCTTGACTTAAACAAAATTCGACAAAAACTAAATAGCTACAAATGTCCTATATTTATACTAAAAGCTCTTCAAGTCTTCAATTGTGCTTGTTTTGTTTTCTGTGTGAGGGGACTTTAAAACGGATCTTAGTCGTCTAAAATGTGTGCTTTCCAAGCCTTTGATCTCAACCCTTCATTCCCTTGTCCTCATTTGTTGTCGAATTGGAAGCTTGGGGATTGCCAAGGTAGATTTTGGAGGTTTGTGTGGTGAGTTATGAAGTTTTGTTGTTGGGTGAGGGCTTTTGTTTGAAAAGCCACTTTTTAATTACAAATTTAGCCTAGTAAAAGTTAGTTTTAGATTTTGAAATTGATAGCACAAGCTTATTGATATGTGTGAAAACAGATATCCGTTTTATATCAAAAATGGCCCTAAATAGATAAAATTGTGCTTTAAATGCTTGTATATTGCTTGTTTTGTCTTTGTGATTGTGTAGGTACGGATATTGCAAAAATCACAAGAAAACGATCAAAACCAAAAAAACACGGACACAGGAATGAAAGAGCACACAAAGAGCCGGGAGAATGCTATCAAAGGTCAACCAAAGTCAACCCTTGGTCAACACTAGTCAACCACTAAATGACAAAACTCCTAAAACACCATAAAAACCCTTAAAGTTAAATCAAATCACAAAATAAACCCCTAAACCCTAACACCGTTAGTCCTTTATCAACACAGGACTAACGGTCGTTATCCTACTTATAAAACCCAAAAAACCAATCCCTGTTTATATAAACCCGAAGTCAAAATAAAACCCGGGTCAAAAGAAAAGTCAAACTTCCCCTTTTATAAAAGTAAAACGAGGGAAAAGGTGTTACCACTATTCACCTTCTTCCCTGTTTTATAAAAGTAAACCCCGTTTTACCACGTAGATAGACAATTCAAGGGATTAAGTACAAGCTGGCAGAGTATTACATCACCAAGCGCTCTCATTGGTTAAAATCCTCACAAAGGAATGACACGTGGATATGGAAGAAGCACACAAGGAATGGGATTTTTACACTAAAAGACTTGAAAAAGAAGCACAATGGCTCTGACACACGGAATGCCACGTTGGCAATCCGTGTGCTTACCAAAACGATACAAGGGCCAAGAATGAAGATCCAATGATTGGCATACATCAAGGGTGTGGATTTAGGGGAGCGTCTAACTAAATTTGAGTCCTAGAAGCTTCCCTTAACTAGTATAAATAGAAGCAAAGCCCACTTACCAAGGGATATCTAGGAGTAGATTTATAAATTAACTTATAAAAATTAGCTTTTGTAATTTTCATTTAAAATGTTTTAGCTTAATGTTTGCTTAAATGTAATTTTCTTTTCAGAATTATACTTAAAACTTTTTTTATTAATAGAATTCTATTTGCTTTCTCAAATTTACTTGAAACTTTGTGTTAAATAAGCTTTTAAATGTTACGTAAAGCTCCATCACAATCTCATCTATAAGCACCTTGATCCCTCTAAGCTCCAAATTAAAGCTCAGCAATAAGCATTTAATCTACTTAAAACTAATAAAAATAGATTAATTACCTTTGCCTATTGGATTTTGAGCTTTTGGATGATGAACTAGCCATGGATGAGTTCATAAGACTTTTACTAGCTTATCATTTGATAAGCTAGAGCTTTAGAAATAGCTCCTTAAGCTTATTGCCTTTGTTTTAGCTAAGGTTTTCTGTCAGTTTTCTTTTAAATTCAAGTATCATAAGTATATAGTTGCATTGGCTTATTTTCCAGCTTAACTCTAGTTATATTGTGCTTAATTTGTGTTTTCATTATGCTTATAATCTTGTTTGACTATCTGTTTTTAGCTTCTATAGCATAGATCTTAGTTTTTTCATAATTTGTCCTAAAAATCTGTAAAAACCAATAAATATTAGCATAGTTATTAGCTTAATGAATCTGGCTTATTAGCTTATTGAAAATTGTCAATTAAGGTTGATATAGTAGGTTTATCATATGGTATTTGTTAATTGATTATGTTATCTGTTTTTCATAAGCAAACATAAGTATTCTAATTTTTAAAGGGGTGTTTGGCATAGCAGTACTAACTGCAAGTTAGTACTGCTAGAGGCCTTTGGTTTTTAGTTGTTGGTTTTAATCTCCTATTTAAGTTTGTTTAAGCTAGTTTCAAAAGTTAGATTAAGGTAAATCAAGTTTTCATAAGTTAGTTGTTCTTAGGTTCAAATCTGTCAATTTCTTCTTGCATAATGAGTTTTGTTCAGATCTAGCTTTTGCATTTACTTAATTTACATTTAGTTTGGTTTTAAATAGAGTAGAAGTAATCTGCATAAGGTCTGCATTTATAGGTTTTAAGTTTTGGTCATTTTAATGTCAACTGCATCAGCAGTTTTTAAGGTCAAAAGTCCTTTTTCTAGCTCAAAATTCAGATAGTAATTCTATATCTTAGGATTTGAAATTCAGCATACAATTAGATCTAGGGTAGTGGTTAATTGGTTTAAAGTTGTTTTTCAGAAAAAGCTCTTTAGATCATCTGTTTTTAAGCTCAAAATTTACTTTTCTTCTTTTTCAAAATCAGTACCTTCTGAGTTTTATGTCTGTTTTTCACAATCTCTTTCAATAAGCTTTTGTTTTCACTATTCCTTTCAAAAAGCTTTTTCATATAGTCTTTTAATCAAGCTTTCAGAAAATTCTAGTCTTATTTCTTTCATAACAGTCTTTCAAGCTTAATTTTAATCATAAGAAGGATTAAAGTCTGTTTGTTTAAAGTGTTCATAAGTGCTTATTTTTGATTACCTAGCTTATGCTATTACTTTTTGCTTATTTCTTCAAGTTTAGAGCTTATGAAGTATATTTAGTTTTATCAATAGCTAAAGTTTCATTAGATTGTAGCTTATTGTTAGCTTATTGAGTCCTAAAAATTTGAAAAAGCCAAAAATAAAAGTAGTATTAATCCTGTTTAAGCTATTTCTTCTGGCTTTAATTTTGCTTGTTTCTAATTTGTGGACTACTTAATTAGGTTAGGTTTAGTATAAAAGAAAGTGCTTTTGATACATGAGTTTTTTAGCTATTATGTAGTTCTTTTAGTTCTAAAATTTTGAAAAAAAAACCAAAAAAGATTAGTTTTAGGTTGTATTTTCCTCCTGTCTTTATAAAAACTAATTTACAGCTTATTTAGGGCTTTTTTCATAAAAAGTTTCTTTTATAAAAAGTGCTTATTTTCACATATCTAAAACTATTATTTTAATAGAGTTTTCAAAAAATAGGGGAGTGGAAATTCAGGTGGGTGAGCAGGCTCAAACCCCGACCTCAAACACCCCAACCCTTTTATAGGCAACACACCGCACACACCTCACAAACCAACGCGCCCTGGGTTCTTTTACATTCTAAGATTACAAAATCTATTTCTTATATACAGTTTTCCCATTTAAGCTTTATAAGCTGTTTAAGCTTATTTCGTGTCTTATTCATTAAGTTAATGACCCCAAGCTTATTTTTCCTAGTCCGTATTAGTTCAAGCTATTTTCTGTATATTTTTTAGAAATTTTTAAATTAAATTAGTAATTTTTTCAAACATCATATATTTTTGTTAAAAACGTTAAAAAATCATAAAAATAGAAAAATAATCAAAAAATATAAATCTTTTTTGAAAAATTTTCTTTTAATCATAAAGTTTCTTCTAGGAAAAATTAGGTTTTTTTATTCATAGTGGTTAAAATTGCAAAATCTCAATATTTTAAAGAACGGGATTCGTTCCCGGTTTTACACTTTTCGAGTTCTTAAGTCATTACAACTCCGTTTTATGTGTTTAGTTTTCTTTAAATTTACTATATTAGTCAATTAGAGTCCTATTTAAAAAGAAAAATATCATTTTATGTTAAATTTTGGAATTTAGGGTTTTAATTGCCATTTATGGGTTTCCCGTTTTTGCCATTTTTAGTTAAAGATTTAATCTCCGCGTTATTTGTTTTTTCGTGCTTAATTGTTATCAATTTGCTTATTTTAATTTGTAGAAGTAGATAATCAAATCATTCTCTGTTTTCAATTCAAATCATTGTCCGAACAACAAACGTGGTTTCAATTTCACAAATCGTTGGGGAATAATCCTCAAGGGTAATTTGGTTATTCTCTATCATATTATATATTTTATTATTATGTGTGTTGATTTCTACCATCATTTTTGGCGCAATGCCAGGTGATTTGTGATTTAAGATTCTTTCGTATATAGAAATTTGTTAGATCGTGATTTTGAAGAACCTTTAAATCGTTTTCGAAAGTACATTTTTATAAAAAAAAATATAAAAAGTAAAAAAAATATTTTTCTTTTCTTTAAGTATAATTATCATATATAAAAAATAAAAAGAAAAAAAATTCAAAAATATAAAAAATTGTCCATAATAAAAAAATAAAATAAACAAAGTTGGTAAAAGAACACCAACAAATAATACCCTCAGATTGAGGTATTAATCCATAATAATTCCCAACTCCGGATAAAGATTTTAAAAACTTTTGCCTATTGTGTCACTTGCGATATACGGCCACCTTTACAAAGTAAAATTTTTTATAGAGCTACCGTGAAGCTTGTTGATTATTAGGTTTAAGTTGAAAAACCAAAAATAATCTCCTTTGACCTCTTTGCCATTTAATTCTTCTTCTTATCCCTCTATTTTTAATTATTATGGCGTCATCCGACTATCGTTTAAATCCCCTTTACACGATTAAAGAATGCTCGTCTTGTGGAGCTTTGTACATTACAGACTATTTTTGTTCTAAAGGGGGTCTCGTAGACAAGATCGTTCGTGATCCTAATAAAACACCCGACTCGTCTCAACGACCCCCTCAGAATTGTGCAAGGTGTGGAAACCCGATTGATGGTCCATATTGTCGAGGATGTGCTCTTTTACGAAAGAAATTTAAGGAAGATTTGTTTACATATTATGTTGAAAATGGAATTTTCCAAGACCTTCAAGATACTTCCGAGTCATCCAATGACAATACCAACGTTGTTAATGCTCCTCAAGAGCGATTCGTTGTCAAATAGGACCCCGGTGAAAATTCCTCGCAAAGTCCTCCACATATTGACCACAATTGTTGTTACGAGTGTGGTGATTCGTTAGACGATATATTTTGTCAACGATGTACTTACGTGTCTTGTGGGAATGGTGCTTATTATGGTTATAATTGTCCACTGCAAGTTCCGATTATCTCTAATCCGGAACCATGCAACAATCAAACCATTGATGAGCTCCCACAAACTTTGCCAAGTTTTGATCCGACAAGCTATTCTGGAGATGGAAATTCATTCAGTTATGATTCCACTCTTAATTTTGTCAATGATTCTCCTAATGTTTTTAACCCACCTCTATAACCCCAATACATGCCATACTCTTGTGAGTTATGTGGGAACGATGCCCATCATGGTTACGATTGTCCACCTCGAGTCCCGTTTGTCTACAATCAGGACTCGTGTTTCAATCAAAACTTTTATTATTTTCCACAAACTTCACCGAGTTTTCCACAATAATATCCTTGTTGTGAAGATTGTGGGGGTCCTCACGAGACTTTTCAATGTCAACCGATGAATTATTACGAACCTAATCCGTGTTATGATTCTAATTATTTTGGTTTTGACCAATTTTAACCCCCACAATATACCGTCAATCATCCAATCTTCCATGCTCAAAATGAGCTTCTTAATTCTCAAAATAAGATTATAGAGCAAATGACATCCATATGTGATATGTTTGGTCAATATATGCAAAAGAAGGAAGAAGATAAACGAATTGCAGAAGATCAAGCGGCTAAAGATCGATATTGGAAGATTCCCATTTGCTACGATGATGACGATGACGAGGAAAGTTCTATTCCCTTAAAAGATATTATTATTTCTGGACTTCCTCCGAGTGTTGCAATCACACTCGTTTTATCAACCGAGGAGCCCGTTGACTCTCTCATAATGGAGTATGAGCATCTCGACACTATTCCGGCAACGGAATCGGACGAAGTAATTAAGTCTAGTGTCGAGAACCTTGTCCAAATCCCAAGTGAGTCCGAGGGTATTCCTGAAAAGATGTGTGATGTGCCTTTTCGTGATAATTCTCTGCCTCTTGACATTTAAAAAGATCTATTTGTGGGTTTCTCCGATTCTAACGATGATTCTACTTTGATTGATGATGATTCTTTCTCTATTGACGACATCGATTATGTTGAGGCATCACCTCCCGATTCTGAGCTCGTCAGCTTAGAGGAGGTGAAGGATTTTCACACGGAAGATGGAGAGATTGAGGACGATATTCTTCGTGAAAAATTATCGAAAATCAATCTTCTCATTGCTAAGATCGAAGCAATTAATTCTAATCCACCTCTATCTTTCGGTTTTGTGACCAAGTCTCCCTCCACATCTCTTAACCTTTTCTTGGAAGAGACTAACACCTTTGATAATTCTTTACCCGAATCTGAAACTTTTTGCTTTAATTTGGAAGAGATTAGTAGTGGCAGTACCACTACTCGTTCTGATTATTCTCTTCCGGATTATGAAGCTTTCTATTTTGATGACGATCATATTGAAGAGAAGAGTAGTGGCAGTACCACTACTCATTCTGATTTTTCTCTTTCTAAATATGATTCGTTCATCTTTGATCTTTCGATCGATCCGTTTCCTCCTGCCGATAGGAGTGACTTTTATCATGAGGAGTTCGCCGATGAACTCGCTCACATCATATCTCCACCGGAGTATGATTGTTTCTACTTTAAGAATGAGCCCGAGCTGGGCAATTTCACTATGGATGTGGTGGAGGATATTCTTTATAATCCAACAAGAGAACCAAGAGTTCATGTGCTTCATGATTTACCCACCCATCCCACCCTTCATCTGGATTCGGATTTCACTCTTTCTAGTGATTCCCCCGGATCCGACCTTGTAGTTTCTTTTCCTTCCGGAACTAGAAACAAGATTTTCGATCCGGGGATATTCATTGAAGTCCAATCCGAGAAATTTCTATCACGGGATGAATTTTCTATCTCATTCATCCGTGATCCCCTTTCTCCAGTGATTGACACTTTGCTTCCATTTTTATCCAAAAATGAGGACAAAGTTGTCCAGTTTTAATATCTGGTATTCTTTCTGGTGGGATGAGGAAAATAACTCATCCTTCAATCTCATCGAGGCTTGAGAGCTTTTAATGAAAGCCCGATGATGATCTATGGAGAGGACATTCCTATCTTGGATGTTCCGTTTCTCCATTTCTATCCTCCTTGACCAGCTCAAGTATGGGGGATCGAGTCAGGCTCAAGACTCGGTTAACAAAAACAAAGCGCTTCGTGGGTGGCAACCCATGCTTATCCTAGTAGTAGTATTAATGAATAAGTGGTTTTGTGTGACGTGAAAAGCTCGCCCTCTACTTTTCTCGTGTTTTGCGGTTTTTGTTGTGTATGTCCCAGGATTGCCCGATTTTTGAAGCCTCTCGTGCTCACAAGTTTTTGTCCTTAGATCACTACTCGAGCTTCAAATCCTCAACTTCATAGTTTTTGTCTGTTTTTGGTCATTTAAGCTCGTTTTTAGAGGTAAAAGATATGTGTAATTAAGCACTTATCAAGACCCTTCTTAAAATATTAAGGACAATGTTTAATTCTAGTATGGGGATCTTCGATTTGATTGTGCCTGTAGTCGTTGTTTTCACGTAATCCCGTTTTTACCACCAAATTTTCAAAAAATTAAAAAAATTAAAAATTTTCAAAAATAAAATAAGTGTTTTGTCACAATTTTGACTTTCCTGCTGGGTAGAATAAGAGTAAATTTTGACTCGATCGAGCGTGTTGAGCTCTAGCTTGTTCCTTAACTTTTAGACTAGGCGTTCGCGGATCTTCGCGAAGAACAAAAAATGATAGAGTTAATTATGAGTTGGATGCTAAACAAGGATTATTTGGAAATCTTAAGAGCTCATATATGTAATTTGTGGCTTTTTATCCCATAAGCTCCTAACCGGACTAATATTACGTGCTATTTTTGAAAATTAAACTTAAATCAACAATTTTTGAAGTATAGTCAATATCAATAATTTTAGTTCAAATTTATGCTTAAATTTTCTAAAATGAAATTTTCTCTATATTGTGGTATTATATGTTAAAAAATGAGTAATAATTATAAATTGTAGGCTGATAAAAGTTTGCTGCATCTTGTCGGCTCACAACCGATGTTGCAGCCTTCTAAAAGGTCGATGATTTTCTTAAGAATGAATAATTGTATTAAGTGTAGTAAAGTTAATAAATATAGGGAAAATCTCTTTTTCTTAAATTTAAATATGCTTTTGAACTAAGACTATTTCATTTAAAGTTTTTCTAAATAAGCTATGTATATACGGAAAACCTAAGAGTTTTTGAAACCAAAGGTCAGTGAGTCCCGATACTAGTCTCTGTGGGGTGTCAAAAGCCTGGTCACTTAGCCACAAGGTTGGGATGTGCCGAGACGAAAGTCGCTACATGGGATGATCTCGCCTTCAAACTTATTATTCTCGGGTGAAACGTGAAGCATAGAATTTTGCAAAACGTTGATCCATGGTTGAAATTCGGAATGGCACATTCACCTAATATATACAATAATTGTCGGGAGTGAAAAGTTCACAAGTTGCAAATATGAGTAGTGTTAGCATCTTAACTTATATTTAACGGTGATTTCGTTTTAAGCTTGGTTTGGAATAAGTGAAAAGTCGAGAACGATGAATTTATCCTTTTTAGGGGCATTTTAGGATTAAAATGCATCTTGTTCTATGATCCCTAAAAGTTATAAAAATAACAAAAGTCAAACGTTCTAGTTAGTTGCTTAATATGAAAAGTAGAAGAAATGAGAAAAAAAATACAAAAATATGTGTAGGAATAAGTGTATATTTAAAAATGGTCAAAATGGGGCTTTTCAAAACTTATGAGTCTTTACTTCCCCTTGACGAACACTTGGCTACTTTTCGAGGTTATTAGTCGAGGGGGATTGAGATTCTTAGTTTTCTAAGTGCTTACTTGTAGCATTGCGTGAGGACACACAATAGTTTAGTATGGGGGATTTTGGTATGTGCCTAAATACACATACCTTTGACCTTTAAAATCGGACTTAAATGACCAAAAACGTACCAAAAATACATTGTATTTGTATGTTTTTACTTATATTGTGCAGGAAACGGATATCCGACAAAAGGACAAAAAATCAAGCAAAAACAGACAAAACCGAGCACGGAATGGAAAAGCGTGGAAAAGGCAAAGTTACAACGTCAAATCGAAGCCAAAGTCAAAAAGTCAACAAAGTCAAAGTCAAACCCGAGAAGTCAAAGCCGAAACCGAAGAAATGTTAAACGGGCCCACCTGTACCCATCTAATGGGCTGGGTTAGCCCATTTACACATTATGAAGACATATGGGCCAAAAAAAAATCCTTAAGTATTAAATGGTCCAAAACCCTTTTAACCCTTTTAATACAAACCGACCCAAAATGAGTAAACAAGGCCCAAGCAACATAACTGACATTAGACCTTAACCCTTTAACTTAACAGTTGTTAGCCTTCTATATCACCATAAAGACCTTATATGCAAATCAACATAACACCTTGGAAGGCCATTGTTACAAAGTCCTAAAATTGTCCCATTACCACCACAAGGACTTACACTGCAATACGTATATACAAAGTGAGGGATCATTTGTGTCAATTCTTCAAAACTTTACCCTCCATCCACATAAAAACAAAGCTTCCCGCCAAAACATCCCCAATTACTATTCATTGTCTTTTATCTCAATACTTACAACAAACAGCCAAAAACATCACTCTCCCCACCTTCCCCACCCCACATGGGCTCTTGCCACTTTGGCAATCCCTCAAAACCTTATTGGTTGAAGAAAAAGACAACAAGATGAAGGGTTTGGATCGTTTTGCTTGGGGACAAAGGCAATTCAAGGGCCAAGATTGAGCTTAGACTCTCCTCACAGAGAAAACACAAGAAACACACTTGAAGAGCTCAAGAGTAGAAGACTTAGTATAAATAGGCTACTTTAGTTCATTTTTTTGTCGAATTTTGTTGAAGTCAAAAGCTTGTAAACAACAATTTGTACCATTTTAAATACTGTTTTTTTTATATTGTCATTTAAATTTCTGTCTTTAAATTACTTGTCATTTAATTTTATGCAATTTACAGTTTTACTTTAAATATTGTCATTTAAATTACTTGTTTTTAAATACTGTTTGTTAAGCTCTATTATAAGCTTTTAAGACATTAAAAGCCTATTTGAAAGCTTATTTCATTTTCTGTCCAAAAAAAATATCAAAAATCCAAAAAAATCAAGAATCTGTCAAAGATCATTGGAGCAAGGTTTATACTGGATGGCCTTGGGTTTAGAGCTTCATGGGAAGCATTAGGGTTGGTTTATAAGCTTTTGAGAGCTTATTTCATTGCCAAAAGCATAGGACCTTTGTAAGTTTCCTTTTTCAATTTTGGCTTATTTTACTGTTCATTAGCTTATTAATTGCTTATTTTTGCTTTTTATTGCTTATTTATGTTATTCATGCTTACTTGTCTTTGATTTATGCTTATGTGTCATTTATTTGAGTTTTTATCTAAATCTTTCCATTTTGCCCTTTTACTGCTTATTGCTTATTTGTTAATATAAGTGCTTATCTTTGTTTTCATTGTACTTATTTGTGCTTAACTTAGCTTGTTTACCATCTGTCTTAACAAAACTTAGCTTAAATCTTGGTTAAAAAAGCTTAAAACTGTTTTCATATTACTTAAAGAGGTGTTTGGGTCAAGACCTAAAGTGGGTCATTTTAGTGTTTAAAAACCTTTGGGTCTCTTGGTCACTTTTGGCCAGCCTTATTAAGCTGTTTTTAAGCTGTTTTTAAGGAATTTTAAGGTCATTAAGCTGTTTTGAAGTTTTTCTACTAGATGCTTAAAAACTGTGGTGACAAACAGTTGTCAAGAGTTTATTAGATTAAAGTCTTTCAAACCTGTTTTTGAAACTTGTTTTTGTGTCTTTTTATGTGTGAAATGCAGTAGTATTAGTTTCTTTTAGTTTACTTTGTGTAGTCAAAATCTGTCAACCTTTTTTTGTCAAGTCATTTTCTA